>JAODAL010024250.1:0-60962 GCA_025379985.1 Phyllomedusa bahiana | reverse complement strand
CAATTACGCTGGCAATAAGCTGTGGAAACTTTGCCAAAATTTTTAGGCCCATCTTTATGTAGAGCAACAATTCTTTTTTTCAGATCCTCATACAGTTCTTTGCCATAAGGTGCCATGTTGAACTTCCAGCAACACTAACAAGTCTCATGACACCATGGAGGGAAAATTGCAAATTGGCCACAATTTGTCCATTTTCACTTATGGGTGCACTCACTTTTGTTGCCAGTGGTTTAGACCTTCATGACTGTGTTGTTATTTTGAGGGCACACAAAATTTAGATTGTTATACAAGCTGTACACTGACTACTTTACATTGTATCAAGGTGTCATATCTTCATTGTTTTCCAATGAAAAGATATAATACAATATTTGCAAAAATGTGATGGGTGTTTTTCCTTTTGTGAGATACTGTGTGCTCGACTTAACTGGTTATTGGACCGCTAAGCTTTAAGGCAGGGGTGTCAAACTGTGGCCCTCCAGCAGTTGGGAAACTACAACTCCCATCATGCCCACTGTTATAGATTATACAAATGCATGATGGGAGTTGTAGTTTCCCAACTGCTGGAGGGCCACAGTTTGACACCCCTGCTTTAAGGGATACTGTTAGATGATTTAGGCTATGTTCACACGGCTTATAATGGGACGTATTTCAGTCCGTAATTCAGTCCATACTGCGAGAATTACAGCTGGAATACGTCCCAGTCATTACGGTAATCCACAGTTCTCATAGAGAACTATGGATTACGTCACCTCTCCCTGCTCGGCGAATCCGCCGCGGGGGGAGATAAGTGACATGTAATTTTTTTGGCGTCGTATACGCGCCGCTAGTAATGATAGTCTATGGGCCGGCGAGGTGTCGGCCCCCCGCTCCCGTCCACACGGCGTAATTAAGCTGTGTGAACATAGCCCTATGCTACAATCTCTGAGAGCAGGTGGTGGTGAAGGGAGAGAAGCTGAGCTCTGTGATATTTGGGTTTATATGATTTGGAGCAGGATTTTGGATTAAGGGTATGTTCACACGTGTGTTGGTTCCGTTTTGGATCCAAAAAACACATTCAAAAGTGCTGTGTAAATCTCTCCTCTATCACATCCTGCTCTCAGTTAGGGCAGCACAAACCACCTGACCGGTCCTCTTTAATTTCTGTGCACCAGCAGTAGGATCTGCAGTTTTGGATTTGTTACTTTGCTTCAACACAGATGAATGGTGCCGAATAGAGGCGATGGGTGAGCTGACCTTTTTCTATGTCCTTTCCATCTAAAGCACTATGTTGTGAATACAGCAGATGTAGAGTTTATTTTCTAGCTTTTGGACAGTCCAGAATGCACAAAATGGATTAAGTGGCCTCTACCTTTTCATGACTTTCACTTCAACAGTCTTAGTAAATATGAGGGCCGTTGTCTCCAGTCACTAAAACTGCTGCACTCACAGATCACTGTTCCTGCATAAGTGACGTAGTATGATGTGATTTTAATTCTTCTTCTAGGTCCCTAGCAACTGGCTGTCCTTATGCTGGCTCCCATGGGTTCCACTCAGAATAGCAGCCTTATCCAGTGATGGCATGTGCATGCTAGTCTTCAGGCCTCATTCCGAGGTTTTGCATGCCACTGCTTTCTCTCTAATTTAGATGCCCTCCTTTTTTTTCTATCACAGTTGATGGGATGTGGTAGTGTTAAAGAGGTTGTCTCACTACAGAAATTAACTTTCAACATGTAGGGAACAGTAAATAATGAAGTTTTCCAAATTGATTGCTTTGTTTATTTTTCTTTGTTGAGGAGATAAAAGTGATTTTATCAGCTCTGAATTAACTCTGATTTCTCTTGGTTATCGACCTGCTTTGCCCTGCTCTCCTTATCACACAGAGCTGCCAGCAGCTTGATTGCTTAGCTGCTATCTGATTTAGCAAACAGAGGAGACTAATTACTTTTGTTTACTTTAGCTCTAAAGATTCTCTGAACTTTAGATAAACATCTCCTGTTCTCATGTCAGAGTAATTAGCTGACCTTTGAATAGGAACTGTAATGCTAATCACTGCCATAGACAAACCCACAGCCTGATCAGGAGGAGCCCGGTGAGACAACCCCTTTAAAGTTTTATTTCAAAGGCTTACTCTATAGAAAGAATTCATGGTATGGGTGGTGGGCCTGCAGTTCAAATAGATAATGGCTGCAGAAGTTTGCAGGTAAATTGCTGTTTTCTTCTCAAAACCAAGAGGACATTACAACTGATTATGATTTACATGCAAAATTGTTTGGCCTTTGGAAATCTATGTGAAAATCATGGTCACCACCTCTTTCATCTGCTGGTTACTCCAACTAGAGAGATTTTTTTACTTGTCCCTCCTACATGGAGATGACAGGGTAGTAACCAGTAAATTTCATGCCATGAATAACAAAACAGTGGCACTGCAGAGCCAAAATAGATGTTTTAAATACAGTGAAGTAAATAAGTATTTGAGCCCTTGCTGACTGTGTACGTTTGCCCACTGACAAAGACATGAACAGGCTATAATTTTAAGGGTAGGTTAATTTTAACGTTGAAAGATAGAATATCAAAAATAAAATCCAGAAAATCACATTGTATAAATTATATAAATTTATTTGCATTTTCCTGAGAGAAATAAGTATTTGATCCCCCTACCAACTATTAAGAGTTCTGGCTCCTGCAGAACTGTTAGATGCTCCTAATCAGCTTGTTACCTGCATTAATGGCAGCTGTCTCAAATAGTCACCTTTATAAAAGACTTCTGTCCACAAACGCAGTCTGACTGTAACCTCTACAACATGGGCAAGACCAAGGAGCTTTCTAAGGATGTCAGGGACAAGATCATAGACTTACACAAAGCTGGAATGGGCTACAAAACCATAGGTAAGATGCTGGGTGAGAAGGAGACGACTGTTGGTGCAATAGTAAGAAATGGAAGAAATACAAAATGACTGTCAATCGACATGGATCTGGGGCACCATGCAAAATCTCGCCTCGTGGAGTATCCTTGATCATGAGGAAAGTGAGAGGTCAGCCTAAAACTTCACGGGGGGAACTTATTAATGACCAAAACCATTGGTAACACATTACGCCGTAATGGTTTTAAATCCTGCAGTTCCCGTAAGGTCCCCCAGCTCAAAAAGGCACATGTGTAGGCTCGTCTTAAGTTTGCGAATGAACACCTGGATGATTCTGTGAGTAATTGGGAGAAGGTGCTGTGGTCAGATGAGACAGAAATTGAGCTCTTTGGCATTAATTCAACTCACCGTGTTTGGATATAATGCTGATATGACCCAAAGAACACCGTCGCCACTGTCAAGCATGGAGGTGGAAACATTATGTTTTGGGGGTGTTGCTCTGCTAAGGGCACAGGACTACTTCACTGTATCAATGGGAGAATGGACGGAGCCGTAAAATCCTGAGTGACAACCTCATTCCCTCCGCCAAGACATTAAAAAGGTCGTGGCTGGGATTTTTCCAGTAAGACAATGCCCCAAAACAAACACCCAAAGGGCAACAAAGGAGTGGCCAAAAAGAAGCACATTAAAGGGATGGGGTGGCATACCCGTCTCCAGAACTTGCCCTAAAAAAACCTATGGAGGGAGTTAAACTCCGAGTTGCCAACGACAGCCTCAAAATCTTAATGCTTTAGAGTTTGATCTGCAAAGAAAATGGACCAAAATTCTCCTGACATGTGAAAACCCTCAAAACTACAAAAACATTGATGATGTGCATCCCTAAAGTTTTTCCCTGCAAATACATTTATATAATTTATACAATGCAATTTTTCTGGATTTTATTTTGGATATTCTTTTTCTCAATGTTAAAAATTAACCTATCCTTAAAATTTGACTGCTCATGTCTTTTTCGTGGCAAACTTACAGTCATGGCCAAAAGTTTTGAGAATGACAAAAAATTTTTAAAATTTTTCACATACGTTGTCCTCTCGTTTTTATGTTTTTTTGTCAGATGTTTTTAACACATACAGAAATACAAGGCAACCCTTTAAAATGATTAAAAAAAGTTTTTCTGACGTTAGAATGAGTTAATGCGCAATTCAATATTTGCAGGTTGACCCTTCTTCTCCCCCCTCTGCAATTCTCCCTGGCATCTCTCAAAAACTTTTGGACCAAACCCTGACTGTAGCAGCCCATCTTGCACAATCAATTTTGCATTTGTCAAAATTTTTTTTTGGTTTTTTTTGTTGGCCCACCTGTTCTTGATGATTGACCAAATTCTCAATGGATTAAGATCGGGGAAGTTTCCAGGCCAGGACAAAATCTTGTTTTTTTTCCCGACCTTTTAGTTATCACTTTGCTTTATGGCAAGGTGCTCCTCATGCTGGAAAAGGATTGTTGTTCACCAAAAACTGCTCTTGGCGGTTGGAGAATTTTCTCTTGGGGGACATTCTGGTACCTTCTTTATTCAGGATGTGTTTTTTTAGGCAAGATGTTAGAGAGCCGATTCCCTTGGCTGGAAGCAACCCCACACATGAAGGTTTTTGGGTCTTTACAGTTGGGGATGAGACGGGGTATCGCTCACCTTGTCTTCACCGAACAAGCGTTTTTTCCCAAACTTCCAAAATTCGGAAAAGGGGATTCATCAGAGAAAAAGACTTTACCCCATCCTCAGCGTCCCCTCCTGTACCTTTGGCAGAAATCATCTGTCCCGATTTTTTTTTGGAGGAAGGGCTTCTTTGCTGCCTCCTTTAGACCAGGGGCCCTTTCCCATGGGTCTCCGCCTCCAGTGCTGCAGATGCATCACCCGCCTGCTGCCCTTCCGAAAGCTGGCACTGTCGTACCCGATTCCGAAGCTGAAAAACTTTTAAGAGACGGTCCTGGGGCTTTTCTGCCTTTCTTGGGGCCCGGAGCCCTTTTTGGCAACAATGGAACCTCTCTCCTTGAATTCCTTTATGATGCGATAATTGTTGATGAGGTGCAATCTTCTAGCTGCGATACTCCTTCCCGTGGGCCGTTTTGGCAGTGCCATGATGACTCATGTTTTCTTTAGAGATAACCATGGTTTAAAAGAAGAGAAACAAAATGCCCGCCTCCTTTTAAAGTGTCCATGGTGTGATTCTTACTTAATCATGCAGATTGATCTCCAGCCCTGTCCCCATCAAAAACCCCACCCTTTTTAAAGGAGAATCACTGAAACGATTTGCGGTCCCTTTTTGGCAGGCCTGCAAGAATTGAAAAAGGGTTTTGGGGGGAAAAAGTTCATTTTTAGGGAACTATTTACTTTGCAATTTAAATTTCTGTTAAGCTGGGCACTTTTAAACATTCTGGAGTAATGCAAATTGCCATTATAAAACCTGATGCGTAGACTTTGTAAAAAAATTTCATTTGTATCAACTCAAAAAATTTTGGCCATGACTGTACACAATCAGCAAGGGATCCAATACTGATTTCCTTCACTGTAAATTCACTAGTGACCCCTGTGGTCTATCCATATTAATTCTGAACATGGCTATATTAACCAAAAGGGGACCTTGGCACTGCCAGGGGGAAACCCGGTAGTGAATATATGTCCCCAGAATCCAGGCATAAGCCCCGGGGGCAGTTCTTTTTTAAAAGGGGTGTCTCACTACAAGGGTCACTTTTTTATTTCACTCTTCAAAAACAAGTCACTCTGCAATATTTTTCAATTAAAATTCCTATCTATTCCTAATTCCCCCTTTTATGGGGTGCTCATTCCCCCAGGGCACTAAGCTACAGACCTGTTTTTAATCTCTCCGATAGGGTGTTAGCGCGGCACTAAACTAAAGCCTGGGATCCTCAGCACTCGTCCTGCTGATCACAGAACCATAAATGTCCCCTGAATCAAAAAAAGAAACCGAGAAAACAGGACTGAGATAAGATGAATCAGTGTAGTGAGACAGCTCCTTTAATGGTTTGTGTGTTCTTTGGGCATGCAAACAGGTAAAAACCATGGTAGAGCAGGGAACCATCGGCTCCCTGCCGAGACAATTAGTCTTGTAGGCTGCAGGCTGTCTAAAAGATGTCAGTGGGGTTTCCCATTGTAGATGGTGTGATAGCGGTGTTCTTGGGGGTTGTTAGGCCATGTCCCCATGGCATGGGTTTTCGGCCGGTTTTTCAGCCGGTTTTTTTGGTTTTTCAGACCGCCTGAAACCCGGCTGAAAATGAGCAAAATTGTGCTCTATGGAAAACCCATGCAGCAGTCCCCACTGCATGGGTTTTCCGCCCGACGGTTTTGCCGCCGGCGGACCGGCGACAAAACATTGAACATGTTCATTCTTCCGTCCAGTTTCCGGACGGAATATGAACAATTCAATGGGAGGGGGGGAGGACTGTTCTCTGTTCATCGCGGAGAAAAGCCCCCCCCCTCCCCCACCGCGCCCGGCGGACGGGCCGGGAAAACCGGACAAATACCGGCCGGTTATTTGTCCACTGCCGTGGGGATGCGCCCTTAAAGGCATGGCCTTGTGTGATGCACTGTTTGGACATAGCTAGAGGCATTGCCTGGTGATGTATTTCAGCAGGGTCCACTGAATTGTTATGCCCGGGAGCCCATAATGCTGTCAAGTTGGCCCTGATTCTATACATAGAGACAGCAGATTTCCACTATGAAGAGCCTGTATACATCAGCCAAGCTTTTCCTAGACTCTTTAGTTTGATATATTGAGCAACAGTGTGTAGTCCACAGTTCAGCAGTCCAAAGTCAAAATGTCCAGGTTTTAGGTGAAGCCTGGATTTAAGGCTCAGAGGTTTTGTTTCTTAGAACATGTGATTTCTTAGGCTTAACACTTGAATAACTCTTGGAAGGACACATAATAACTTATTTTGCAAGAAAAAAATTCATGAAAGGTGCCAAAACGGCTTAAACCCATAAAGGCACAGACTCAAAAAACAAAACAAAAAAAAAACACACTGAAAGTGTCCTGTGGTATCTTGGACGAAGACATGAGCAGCAGATCGATTAGTTCAGTAATTTGAGAGGTGAGGCCTCCAAGGATCAGACTTATTTTTCCACGACATCCCATAGAAGTTCCATCAGATTGAGATCTGGGAAGTGACAGGGCACATTATTTTATTGAAAGAGGATAACTGCTTCTACGGAATACTTTTTGTCCTGAAGGGTGTCATGGTTCTGCAACAATGTTTAGGTAGGTGGAACAACCCCCATGAAGTTCAGAACCTGGGATTTTGCAGCAGAACATTTCTCTGAGCATCATCGGTTCCCCAGGTAAGTGATAGCAGAAGCTTCCCACTGTCTACATGATGTAGTAGAAAACATGATTCATCAGACAAGGCCGGCTGCCTGCTTTGCTCCACGGGCCAGTTCTGATGCTTAGGTACCAATGGTAGACACTTTTGTCTTGGATAAGGAATCAATGTAGTTTGCAACTATGCAGATACACTGGGACAGATTTATCCATACTGGTCAGTCTTACAATGCGTCACATTTATCATTGTGTTGATAAATCTGGCACCTCTTAAAACTGTCTAGTCTAATTTGACACCATTTTTAAGTTGACTTACTTTATGCCACTAACTGCGCCAAAATTTGGCGCATTTTGGGGGGCACAGTGTTGCATGCCAAGCCATGCCCACTTTGCACAGAAGTGTCTAGAAACGCATAATAAATGTGATGTAAAGCATATACAACATTATTTTTGGTGCAAACTGGTCCAGAATTCTGGGGGCAACTGCCTTGATAAATGTGCCCCACTGTGTGCTCTGACACCTTTCTAATCAGATTTTTCAGTGGTATGGTAGCTCTATTGTGAGACTGGAATAGACGAGTCGCCTTTGATTCCCACACACGTCAATGAGTCTTGTGCTTCCATGACCCTTTTGTCCTTCCTTGACCCCTATTGGTAGGTACTAACCACTGCACACTAGGAACACCCTACAACACCTGCTGTTTTGAATAGGATTTGATCAATACATTTTGGCCATTGTTAAAAACTTCTCAGATGCTTACTCTTGCCCATTTTTGCTGTATCTATAACATTGACTTAAAGGGTATGTTCACACGACATCTTTGCAGGGAGTATTTTGACGCGTAATTGCGCTGCAATATTCCCTGAAGTACGGCCTGCAAATACCGTAATTCATAGCCCTCATTGAGAGCTATGTTTAGCTGCCTGGTATTACGTGCCAGGAGAAAGAAGTGACATGTCACTTCCTCCCTGTGCTTGCGCACTGGGGAAAGTGAGTTTCAATGGGAGCAGGCACAGAGCGTTTTAGAAGTACACTCTGGCCAGCGCATACTTCTAAAACACCCGACATATAGCGGCGCGTACAGTATGCACTGCTATACTCCCAAAAGACGCTGTGTGAACTCACCCTAACAACTTGCTCTTCACTTGCTCCCTAATACGTTCCACCTCTTGAAATGTGCAATTGTGGCGAGATACTTAATCCTATTCACTTTACCTGATTTTAATTTTACGGCTGATCAGCATGACGGGAAATGGGTCTTGTAGCATAAAATGAACATGGAGTTCCCCTTCATGGATAGTTTCTCCATCACCCCTCTGGCAACCCCACCAGTATATCCATAGTACTGTACAAGTACCCCTGCAGTAGAAGCCAGGTCTGTAGCTATAGCAACCAGTGCTAGCAGCCTATCAGGATAGATCAAACAAGTCTGTGGCTATAGCGACCTGAGGAGCTGATGCAGCCCATACTAGAGGGGATATCTAGGAATAGGTAGGACACTGTTAATGGACATATATTGCAAAGTGACTTGTTTTCTGCAAGATCTTTAACATAAAAAGCAATCCTTGTAGTGAGACAACCCCCTTTAATTGGTAATGGTGCCATGCCAATGGAGAGCGGGAGTCCTGTACAGGGTCACACTATCCATGGCAATAGGATGAACCTCCCCTTCTGTTCGAACCCCCAATTAGCCACATTAGCTGCCAGTGTGATACTTATGACATTCATTCTGGTAGCTGAATTGGGCGGAAGGTTTATATATATAGGTTAGATCAATATACTTAAAATTCTTCATATCATTTTTACATGCTACAGTGTGATATATTGAGGGCACATTGTCCTGTGAGGATTGTAAAGAAACATAACATTTCATAGCATCTATAACAAGACTTTCTCCTGAAAGGGTTACTCTGTGTCCTTGAAGTGACTGAAGGAGAGCCTCGGAGCTGCAAGAGTTTTTCCCTGACTCTTTAAAATAATGGTTTGATTGGCACACGGGGTCCGAACCTTAAGGGATCACTCTACAGCACCAAGATCAATTACAAGGCACTGCTGCACACACAGAATAGAACTGCTGCCTAAACAAATCTCTGCATTAGATATACATTGTAATATATTTTGTCAAGAGGTACCCGTCATTGGCAAATAGTTTCATTATCAGGTTTAAAAGATTTGGCAGGAAAGTCTAGACGTCAGCACTTCTCATTTACTGTGTCATTTTGGTGATAATGCTGCAGCCTCAGCTTTGGCACCATTGTGAAGAATGTATTAGAGAATTGCATATATGACAGCTTCTTATTATACTGTTACGGTTTTACCTCCCTGCACTGCAGAAATGTCAGGTCTGCTGCTGTTTATGGCACTGTGTAGTTTGTCTATGAGCTGCACTGTGCAGACTGGCATAAAACAGACTAGATTGCACAGTGTAGATTAGGAACTTGAATTTCATTGCTGTTTATTTTCGAAGTACTCAGAGTATCTAAAGTAATAGTCCTAGTAATATATTCTTGAAAGTGGCTCCAAAGTTGAGGCTTCAGGATTAAATGCTCCTTCTGAAACAGCACCACTCATGTCTACAGGCTATGACGAGTACTGCAGTTGATCAATGGTCTGGGCTAAAACAGCACACACAGCCAATGAATAAGGGCGGCGCTGTTTTTGGAATAAAAAAAAATCAAAATTTTTTTGTAACCTCTTTACGGAGACCTAGTGCACGGCCACACGGCAGTGGTAAAATGCAGGGCGGATTCTGTTTAAAGAATCCGCCTGGTATTTTATCGTCTCTTGGATGGTTTTGGGGGACGGTTCTGTCTGCGTTTTGCAGATTCGGCCGTCCCCCTTAACTATTGAACCATACATGTGCCGTCCGAAAACCAGGCGGAAGAATATGCATGTTCCAAGTTTTTTAAAATTCGACTGTCAGAAAATCCGAACTGTGTAGACTACAGCTTGGATTTTCTATAGAAGTCTGTGGGGATGGTTGACAGTCGGTTTTCAGAGGGTTTCCAAATCCGAAAACCATGCAGTGTGGACTTACCTTTGCAATACATGAACACTGCATTACAAGCGCACACATGGCTATTTATCTACTAGAACCTAATTATGTGCAACATACTGCACCACATGCTCAAGGCTTAGAAGTAGTAGGAGAAAGTTCTGAAAAGTAGATTTTTACTTGGTGATGTGTAAACTTTGCATTACTAATCGCTGTGCCATTCACAAAGCAGTACTATGTGCCAGTCAAACAGGGCAACCATTCATCTGCCCAGTGTACTGAATGTCCTCTCCTGGGGCCTCTCGGCTAGTGTTGCCAAGTATATATCCTGACAATATCCTTGTTCGTTTGTACAGGATATGCCTCACCCTCTGCAGACCCACTAGGGCGCTTCTGTCAACGGGGCACTATATTTTCCTTTAGTTAAAAAGGGATATATCCTGTTTAATGCCAGCGAGCCTTCTAGCACGTGCTGCCATTCCTTCCCCTTTTGCCAGCTCGTATTAAGGGGGTTGATGGATTGAGTAGATTTCTGTGAATGTCGTAGAAGGTTGTGGTCTGTGATGGTATTGTGGTTTTTAGCATCATTCATATATTAAATAGACTACGCTATTGAGATAACTTTATGGTAGCCAAGAGACTGGTTATGTGGTGGTGGAGTAGTGGTGCTATGCTGCAAGTTTGTTTTTTGTTTTTTTTGTGATGGTCTTTCACTGCTCCTCTTCATCTTTCCCAGCCCTGGATGCCCTGCTCATCTCTGTCCCATTTTGTCTTTTAGCTCTGCACTCGCAAGTTCAGTAAATGGGAAATTCAGTATGTTTTAAGGTGATATACATAGCATGGTGCCCAAACTGCCCCGACCACAGGGCGGTTCTTAGATTCAGATATTAGTCATTAGGTCCATCCTGTACAAACACCCCCCACCTCCCCTGCCTTCCCTGCTTTCTCACCCATGCATATGTCGTAGTATAGCCTTCCATGTTCATAATTGTTTGTTGTTTCTGACAAAAAATAATAAAAGCGGGTCATCAGGTGCAGCGTTCTCATCCATCTCCAGCCGACTGAGCAAATGCATAGTGACGAGCGCCTGCGTGAGCAGACTGAGCTTCAAAAAGCAGAGCGCTGCCTTTATGTTCTCATTCAGGGCCTCCATTTCAGGTTGATAATAGAGTGTTGCCTTCAGGGCTGGAGAATAAAGGTTGTAATGATGGGGTGAAACCTGGCATTTTGCTTTTATATTAAAGCACGTTTTTCAGCACAATCCTTTAAAGTGTTATCTTCTGTAAAAGTGTTAATTCTGTGTATCTGTTTTCCAGTTATTTGTGCTTCTGAATAGGCTGGTTGGGTCAACCAATATGGCTGTCATCAATGCTCACACATCAAATACAGCAGCACATAGCTGACACTATAACCCATGCAAACAGTCAACTAGTGGGACATTTAAAATGCAATACTGCTATGTTTTATACATGCAAAACACAAAGGCGTTTAGTGCGCACTTCCATCAAGTTGAAAATGGCCACCTAGAATTTTGATAAAAGACCATTATCGGCTCTATTTACTGGTGATTTTACCTTAAGGGCTTTGGATTTAGCCTATATAAGCATTCATTTGTGTAAAAAAAGGAGGAATGTATATGTATGTGGCCAAAGGCAACAAATAAGGCCCTTGACTCCACTACTATTAGGTCTATATAAAAAAAAAAGTATGTGTGCGTATATATGTATATCTATATATATCTATGTGTGTATGTGTGTATATATATATATATATATATATATACATATATATATATGTGTGTGTGTGTGTATATATATATATATATATATATATATTATATATGTATATTAATATATTTATATATATACATATATATATATATATATACATATATATAAATATTTTATCCAAGCATATAAAGCAAAAATGAGATCCCCCATCCCAAGTCCACAATAACAAACAGGAAAAGATTGCGGCTTTTACAATTACAATAAAAAAAATCAGTGCTTTATTCCATGTCACGTGTGACATTTCAGCGCCAAATTGAGATCTTTTTATATACATTATATGTGAAGGCTTGTGTGTGTGTGTGTGTGTGTGTATATATTATATATATATATATATATATATATATATATACTATATTATTATAATATATATATATATTATATATATATATATATAATACATACACACACACATATATCGGTGGTTGGATTTCTTAAGAAATCTAGAATCATTGATTCTTCGGGTTTTGCTGCTGGAGAGCTCTTTGTAGTTTATTCTGTGTGCACAGTCTGTCCCTAAAACCAATACATGAGTATATAGCTATCACACTTGCTCTGGTACTTGAAGCAGTGTGGACATTTATACAGTGCATAAAATGGAACCCAAGATCTTCTTTTTAACGGCCATAAATGGCTGTCTCCTTACAGGGGGATTTCCATCCTAATCATTTATGCCATATTTTAGCAAAAATAAAACCACAAACAAGACAACTGTTTTTCAGACCAGTCCATACACAGGAAAAACCGTGCTACTCAATGAACAGCAGAAGTAAAAAAAAAAATAAAAAAAAAAAGAAGCTTTTGGACCTTAATGTCAGGCGCTTACATAAAACACTTTAACTGACATATGTAAAATATGGATGTTGCTTTAAAATCCACAGAGAAACCATACAAAGTTCACCATGCATTTGATGGTCCGCTTCATGGCTATGCTGTTCAATACAAATAGCCAGTAAGTATAAGGCTATGTTCACACGGCTTAAACTGGGACGTATTTCACCCCGTATTTTGCGCTGTACAGTACTGCGCTCAATACGGGCCGAGATACGTCCCAGTCATTACGGTAATCCACAGTTCTCATAGAGATCCATGGATTAGGTCTCCTCTCCCTGCTCGCACAATACGACGAGTGGTGAGATAAGTGACATGTCAATTACTACCGGCGAATACGTGCTGCTAGTAATGAATGTCTATGGGGCCGGCGGGTTGCCGGCCCCGCTGGAGCTCGCGCGAGCTCCCGAACTCCGGTGCGTAATTACACCGTGTGAACATAGCCTAAAAATACCTGTAGACAATAAATACACAAGCCTTTAATATATAAAATAAATAAGTGAATACAGAGTACCAAGTACTCTGCGTGTGTATGTGTGTGGTTTGTGTGTTGTGTGTGTTATATATGTATATATCATCCCTGAGTCAATACAGAGTGCTTGGAAAGCTTCTATTAGTGACGGCTGGCAACGGCATCTTATTTGGGTATTAGATAAAAGTGTATTTTCTCTGTACAGAACCCCCAGGTTCAGATGAGTATTGGTTATCTTGTTAATGGCGATCTACCCCTTGTCTGGTCCTGTAGTTAAATTGTGAAAACTCCTTAGACTCCCTTTAAATATAATATGAGCAGTCTCGTAGTCCCCATGCCAGCAGGACTAGTTTATTGCTCAGTGAGACTGTTTGCAGTGGATGACTGGGCCTTACGACTGACCGTATAGTTTATACTGACCCCACCAGTGAAAAGTACAGCAGTGCTGAGGCTGACTGTAACTTTAAGAAATGAAAACTGATTGAGCGCTGACATTTTCAGCACTGACGTTCATCCGTGTGAACCAACCCATTAGGATTCTATTGTAAAAACTGTTTTTAAAAAACGTACGTTTATCTGGACTCTGTCTTATGGCATAGGCTTATGCACCATCATACTTTTTATTTTTTTTTTGCGGTACTAACAGAGGCCACGGGACACCTTTTTGGTCTCCATCTTGCCATTTAACCCTATAGAATAGCTTAGCGTGTACATCATGAGCTTTCCTGGCATACATCACAAATGTAATGTAAACCTAGCCTATCTCCATGCAGCAGTTTATTTTATTAGGGTCATCGGATGAAAGCTAATATCCCCATGCCGTTACTCACAATGCGATGGTAATGGCGTATTGACTGAATATACCGTACGTGTTTGATTGTTGGGGAGGGTTTGGTATCCGGGAATGATGCGAGACCAGTCTCCATTGAAACAATGGGAGGTATAGAACCAGCCAGGCGAGCGGGCCCCTTTGACCCCCTTAAAATAACAGATGAGGCTGAATAAACCTTGATATCTGCTCCAGATAGAGCCGTCCTGGAGGTGTTACTGGAACACACCCTTCTTGTGCTTCTCAATTGATGCTGTTTCTCCATGCATCATTCCTCCTCGCTATCTTTTTTTTTTTTTTTCCCTTCCTCCCTTTCCTATTCATTTTTCACACATATCTTCCGCTGGGCTCGGGCGGCTGGGAGATGAAATAGAAATGTTGCCATGGTAATGAAGCTCATTAATGGAGCTTCTCTGGAGTCTGCACCCAAGTGCTTTCTGGTGATGAGGACAGAGGGGCCTGGTATTCAGCCCCCTGTAATGTGCACTCTCCAAATCTGCCAGACCAGACGTAACCTGCCGTCCTAAAACCAATTATAGGGATATCATTTTATGCTCTTGTTCTCCATCCAGGAATTACAAGAGCGACGCCTTCCCAAATGTGGCTTGCAGCCCAGGCTAAGTGTAGTCTGTATGTAATTGGCAGTGTAAGCTCGAGTTTTAAACAACCTTGGATTCTGTTGATTTACATGCTAAAATAGGGCAGGACTCGGCAGAGGAAAGCGATGAGAAGCACAAAGACAACACTGCCTCTAGTGGAAAAACCGGATACTGTTCCTACCAGGGTACTTGCCTTGGATATAGATGACGCCTGTAACCATGATAAGCAGCACAGACCCTACCCTATGGCAGAACTCCATACACCAACAGGGGCATCCTCGTTGGCATTTTATAGTTCTATCCACAGTGGTTCAGTTACAATAAAATGGTTTTCCTATTTTTTCCTAAATAAGACCTGATAGGAAGTTAGGAACCTTCCTAATATGCTTTGTTTTTCAATTCATCGCCATTTTCAAGATCTCTGCTTGCATTCACTGAATGGAAACAGTCCGGTTTACATTGAGAGTAAAAAAACGGTCCTGAGCTCGCAGCTTTCTTGCATCAGCCATACAATGAGAAATTAGAAGGATGGATTCTCAGGTTTTGGCTATAAACAAGAATGCTTTCATGCCTCAACACCAAGCAGAGATCTGGACATTGGAAAACAAACTGATAATTTAGCATCTAAGTTTCATAAATGTTTATTGTATTATAATTACATTTTAGCTGCATGAAACCAGAAAATCTATTTAAACGGAACAAAAGAGTTTTTTTTGTTCCAGAAACAACTCCACTTTTGTCGGTGAGCTGTGCAGGTATTACAACTCAGCCTTATGGTGATCCAAGCCAGTTTTTGGTCACCGTAAAATATGACTCGAGTGTGTGAACAAATCAGTTTGGGATCCAATCGAATTTGGACGAAATTCACCTAAACAATAACCTTAAAAGGGTTGTCTCCCTACATTGATTTGTCCTGTTTTCTTGGTTTCACTTTGAATTCAGGGGCGTGTTTACTGGCTTCTACTAGGCTGCAGTAGAAGCCAGGTCTGTAACTATAGCGACCAGTGCTGGCAGCCTATCAGGAGAGATTGAACAGGTCTGTAGCCATAGCAACCTGAGGAGCTGATGCAGCCCACACAAGAGGGGATATCTCAGAATAGGTAGGACACTGTTAATGGACATATATTGCAAAGTGACTTGTTTTTGCAAGATCTTTAACATAAAAAGCAATCCTTGTAGCGAGACAACCCCTCTAACGCTAACCCTAGTCCTATAATAACCAAAGGGTTAAGATTATTTTAATTCTAACCCTAGTGTTTGGATTGAGGTTGGGCTAATCCTGACCTTATGTTTAGGGTTAGAATTATGGTTGAAAAAACCCTGACCTGGGTTTACTCAGATATGGCCCAGATGTGCCATGGAGTTTCTATACTTTTTGGGTGTTATTTCGCTGCTGCAGGTGATTTCTAGAAGCCAGAAAATACATGCATCATTTTTTTTTCTGCTGCACAAGAATATTGTGACAACTTTGCTTTGCAGTTCGAGCATTCCTGTGCACATCACAGGCACAAGAGCAGTGCAAACTCTCTGATTCTGGATAACCCCTCCAAGTACAAACTAAGCAGTTGCTTAATACATTGCGAGGGGCCCTTCATTATCTCACCCTCCAGATGAGTGCTGTAAATGAGAGCGGCCCCTTCCATCCCTACCCTATCTACATAACGAGCAGGACACATTTTTGTGTTCCTGATCTGCTCCATATGCGGCTGCAGAAGAAGCCGAATACGTTGTTTTGCAGGGAGACCTGCTCGCTCAGTGCTGGTGCTCATCTTGAAGACGTCTAATTGTAGAATCCCTTTAGCTTACCCACCTTCTTGCTATGTAATACAGTAAGAGACCTCTCTTTGTATAATAACACTTGGAGCTGAAAGCTATTAAATGGCCACTGAACTCTAAAGGCAGCGTTTTATCCCCTCATTAGCTCTTAGTGATGGAATCATTTAGGCATTCATTAGGAAATGTGTATACTATGTGGAATAATGCACCGCCTACTACAGGTACAAAGTAAATGAGACATCAAGAAAGAATGCCATGCTGTGGACTGAAGTACTGGAGCTCTCATGGCCTTGTGCCATCCTATGTGATGAATGTATTATTCCGCTCTCCATTCTATCACATCTTCTTTTAGTCTTTCTATCGTCATTGTCTCTTCTTCATTGTCTTCTGCTTCTCCTACATGAATATTTTTCATGTTGCTGAGAAATTGTTGTTTTAAAGCCTTTTTAAAGCAGTTATACAAGATCAGATTTTTTTTTTCTAGAAATAGCTCTCCTTTGGGCTGTGATTGGTATTGCAGCTCCTCCCTATCTAATAGAATGGGGCTGAACCCCAAAAGTGGAGCTTTATCTCGGGGAAAAAAATTATTTATTTTTTACCTATATTTTACAATCTCTTGACAGGGGTATTCCCATCTCTCTGATTAGCTGTAAACGTGTAGAAAAAGGAAAATATACATTACCTAATAAATCTCTGTTCTGATTTTGCTTCATTTCAGAGATACAGCAGGTTATTTATCCTGCTTTATACCAATGGTTTCATAGCTT
Organism: Phyllomedusa bahiana; assembly: GCA_025379985.1. Taxonomy (NCBI): domain Eukaryota; kingdom Metazoa; phylum Chordata; class Amphibia; order Anura; family Hylidae; genus Phyllomedusa; species Phyllomedusa bahiana. The sequence goes on along the minus strand of JAODAL010024250.1, from coordinate 43,737 downwards.
ACTGACCACTTCTGTGCTCTAACAGCCCTCTTATCAACAGAGGGGGCTCAATGGTGACCTAGGAAACCATTTTGCAGGGTAGATAACCTGCTGTATCTTTAAAATGAATCAAAATCAGGACAGAAGTGTATTTGATAAGAATGTTACCTTTGCCTATGTGTGTAAAGCTAATCAGTAAGATACATATACCACTTTAAGGGTTATTGTAATATGACATTTTCATTCTCAATAGCGTTGGGTAATAATAAAAAAAAACTCTGAATAATGAGCAGAAAACAACCGTGTTTGTAATTCTCAGTAAGATAGATTGTTTTAGGCTAGTGCTCTCTGCTATCAGCCAAATCTGGCTCTTTAACATACTATTTATCTCTAAATATTTCTTCTAGTTCATATGGTCTCGCCTTCCCGGTTGTAAGTGCTTTTCATGAAATGGGCCCCTATTTCCATATTTGAAGAGACTTGCCGACAGATGGCGAGGGCACATTTGAAGACAGAAGGGGTAGTCTGACGGCACACAGGGAACAGGAAGCTGGAGATGAGGTCCAATGCATGATATATATTTCAAATGTAAATTCTGCCCACTGTGCTCAGGGAGGGGGATCTCTGTTAAAGGTTAGACGCAGCATGGAATCTGCCCTGCAGAGAGGAGAATTTGAGCTGTGCTGCTTGCACACAATTAATTGGACTCTGGGATTTAATGAAGCCACTCATTGAGGTGTCAGTGCTGGGAATTGGGGCTGGTGTTATGTCATTTAACTCTGAATGCTGCCTGTCGCCGAGCACATGATGCAGGAATGCTGCACCCTTCTAATATTGGACCCTATCTTCTCGTCTGGTCCAGAGCAGGTTCCATCAAGCCTTTTCTTCTCAACTGTAAGGAATTTGAGCATTTGGTAAAATATGTGGAACACCAACTGTGCAGTGTTTTGTTGAGTGATGCCTATCCTTTAAAGGGGTATTCTCATCACACTGATTTAGCTTTAAACATGTAGACAAAGGGAAATTAAAATTATTACCAAATATATTGCTGTTCTGATTTTACTTCCTTTCAGAGTTAGAGATGTTCTTTTCTCCTGCTTGTGAACACAAGCTTCCCTGTGTTACCCAGCATCTCTCTCTGACCTAGCAGCACTGTCCAGGACTGCAATGTCATTCCCTGCTGTGTCTTATCAGCTGCACAGGAGCTGGTTTATGTTTCCTAATGACAATCTTTAACCCTATAGAGCCCTATAGCTTTATGTACTGCTGTTTAAACCCTTTCATTACCAATGTCCGCCTATCAAGCTGTCTGTCATTGCAGTAGAACTTCCCACAGTCTGCACAAGAAATAGGAGCCTGATGGTGTTTAAAACAGCCTGATGAGAAGACCTCTTTAAAGTAGTAGCATTTTTAGGGATCTTCATGTTTCCCATATCTTTTATCACTTATTGTATTCAAGTTTTGTCTACATAAAGACCTATGAATTAGGGTTTAGTGTAGGTTTATGACATGCTCGGCATTAGGGTTGCATGAAAAATAAGAGCATGCCTGTGAGCGACCGTCTATAGAAAAAAAAAGGTCATATGTGACCTGTCCAATATGGTCATGTAAAGAACTAGACATTATAAACTGGTCCCTAATGATCTCCTATAGCAATAGATGTCCAGTTGACTCTTACTCGGTGTATAGTGTAGCATGAGCTTCAGTTACTTTATTGTAAAGTGGTGGAAATTAATATAGACTGATTAATGGTCAAGTAGTCTCAAGTTATAGCTGATCAGGGTCCAAGTAAAGGGTGGCTACTGCTAGGACAGGAGTATATCCGGTGTCTAGACTTGGTGGACACATGTTCTCTTATATCTTAGCTCGGATATTTGAGAAGTTTAAAGCATCTGAGAAAATATTATACCGCAGGAAATCTCTGCTCTATACACAGTTATTCTTATAAGCGCCTAATTTCAAAGCTAGCAGTCCATTTCCTTAGATCACAACTAATATATAGTATAGGAGCCACGGTATGATGTCATATTTCAAGGCCATGGCATCTAGGGGACGGTGCCCTCTGTATTGCTACCTCTGCCAGCAGTATGGAAGCTTCCCAAGGTGTTGTCTCTGTTCCTCATTGTGCAAGACAAGGCTTATGTATGTTATGTCCAAGATTAGATAGTAGACCGGCTGTCGTGACAAATTCGCTGTTAATATATATATAAATATATATATATATATATATATATATATATATATAAATCTTTCCCATTATATAAACCCAAGACTGTATCCGTAACTAGGGGGCATCCTCTAAGTCTAGAGGAAAGAAGGTTTCTACATGAACATAGAAAAGGATTCTTTACTGTAAGAGCAGTGAGGCTGTGGAACTCTCTGGTCATGGTGAACTCACTAGGAGTTTTAAATGGATCTGGAGTGGAATAATATTACAATCTATAGTTACTACATTTCTGGAGATACATAGTTTATCCAGGGATTTATTCTGATTTTGAGTCGGGAAGCAGTTCTTCCGTAATATGATGACAGTTGGCTTCTACCTCATGAGAATTTGCCTTCCACTGGATCAACAGTGCAGGATAATAGGATGAACTTGATGGACTTAGGTCTTTTTTTCAGCCTTATAAACTGTGTTACTGTGTTAGTAAGGGACAGGTGTTCACCTTAACTTAGTGTTATTACTGGACCTCAGATCTTTTCCATCTACAAATGGAAATGTAGATTATTTGATGTGATGAAAAATCACTTTTGCTGCACAAATGTTTTGTTTTTTATTGTATGTTGAACTCTGTGCAGTTGGATTAACATTATGAAGAAAGGGTGTTATTTACCACTAGATAAGATACCTGAGAAGGTATTTTAGAAATATATCGACTGAGTATTTTGCTGTACACCGGACACGGCTAGTACCTTTCTGTTGTTACCTGACTTGTAGCATTTAGTCTACTAGAACTTGATTGTCACAGATTAAATATTGGTAATATACCACGTAGTTGTCCCACAGCGGGACTGCAGCATTGAGAGCTGAATGTCATATTGTACTTCAAATACTGGTTGTCACTTTTAATCACATAGTGCGACAACACATGTGGTGTAAAGCAATATCTATATTTTATATATTTTGTTACATTTAGTTGCTTGCATAAATCTGGTGCCTTAAAGGGGTTGTCTCACTACAAGGATTGCTGTTTATGTTAAAGATCTTGCTAAAACAAGTCACTTTGCAATATGTGTCCATTAACCATGTCCTAACTATTCCTAGATATCCCCTCTTGTATGGGCTGCATCACTTCCTCAGGTTGCTATAGCACAGACCTGTTCAATCTCTCCTGATAGGCTGCCAGCACTGGTTGCTATAGCTACAGACCTGTTTGATCTCTAATGATAGGCTGCTAGCGTTGGTCGCTATAGCTACAGACCTGGCTTCTACTGCAGCCCAGTAGAATACAGTAAACACGCCCCTGAATTCAAAATGGAACAAAGAAAACAGGACTGAGGTAAGATGAATCAATGTAGTGAGACAAGCAACTCCTTTAAGATTTTGTTGTTTTTAAATCAAGTATTTTTTTTTGTATGTATCCAATCAAAATTTTATGAAGACATTGATAAGATGCCAGTGGTTCAAGTATAATCAATCACTTTCTTGTCCCTGACTCATTCAGGCTTTGGTCTACCGTGGTCATCAAAATGTGGTCGGAGTTGGCCTTTTTAGGGTCCTTCTCTCCTGTTCCATGGGAATTTGCCTTCAGTCCACTCAAACCGTTCTTAGTTTTTCAGTTTTCATCCCCCTTGGCCTCTGTAATGGGTGCATTCATTGTGTACTGTCAGAAGAATAGCTCTTATTAGAGTTTATTAAATACAAAATGACTTCTCAGAATGGCGCACAGATACAAGGTTCCGGAGACAGCGATTTACAGTCATTTCATTTGGAAAAATGAAGTCTAATTATCCGACTTCTATGCAGTCCCCATCCACTCTCTCTTTGGTTTTCCCAGCTGAATTTTGATAAATGATCAACATTTTTCACTTACAAACATGTTAGCGTGAAGATAATTTAATGATGGAAAAGCTTCTGATGGTTTGCTGCTTGTCATTTATATATTTTCCAGGCTTTCTTAGTATGGCTGTTTAGTGTGGTCTGAAGTATAAGGCTATGTTCACACGGCTTATTTGCGGGGCGTAATTACGCCGTGGGGGCGGAGCGGGGGGCCGGCACCTCGCCGGCCCATAGACTATCATTACTAGCGGCGCGTATACGCCGCTGGTAATTCACATGTCACTTATCTCCCCCCGCGGCGGATTCACCGCGCAGGGAGAGGAGACGTTATCCATAGTTCTCTATGAGAACTGTGGATTACCGTAATGAATGGGACGTATTCCAGCCATAATTTGCACACTCCGGCGCGTAAATACGGACTGAAATACGGCCCATTTTAAGCCGTGTGAACATAGCCTAATAGTTATCTAGTATTCGTCGTGCTTACAGCTTGTTTGCTGCTTGCCGTAGACGGTTATCCCACACTAGATTATTAAGCTCTAGATCTCTTTCCCTTGTATTCAGTTTATGGATTTAGTTTTACTGGTTATTTTAATGTTTTTTTTCTTCCTTTTATGTCATAGGCTGATGCCAAGATGGTCTGCGATGTGGTGAGTCGCATGGAAGACACGGAACCTTTCTCTCCTGAGCTTCTTTCAGCCATGATGAGACTGTGGGCAGATTCTGGAATCCAGGAGTGCTTCAACCGATCCAGGGAATATCAACTTAATGACTCCGCTAAATAGTGCGTGACTTTTAATTTTATTACAAAGCAATATCTGGTATTTGTAGAACAACGTTTTCATAAGGTATCAGTTAAATCTTTCTTACGTAGGATCCTGTGATGAGTATAGCTCAAGGGTTCTAATGTCCCACAGCCTTTGGAGTATAACACCTGAAAAACAGTGGGTTGCAAAAATACTTCTAGGTAAAACCTTACCTAGTACAACAGAGGAAATGAATGTCGCCCATCCAGTTAACAATTCAGTATCTGTCAAATTGACATCTGTACTTTTTTTTTTTTACCTAATAGGGGTTTGACCATTAGTTAAAAAAAAAAAAAATCTGCCGGTTGAAGAACCTTAAAAATAGAAAAAAAAAGAAAACCTTAAATGGATAGGGTATGCCATCAAAGTGTGATCTATCTCAGAAACGGGCCCCCAAAAGTCTCCACTCAGAATGGAGAACTGGTCCCGCTTGTACATTTAGTCTTTCACACCTTAGGCATTTTTGCATACAGCAAAGGCTTTTGGGAAAGCGCTAAAGAGTTCACTAGCGCCATCTATTGGATGTAGTAATCCTCAATTCACATGTAACTCAGCAGAGTCTTGCAATGTGCATGACTCTGTATTCTGTTCTATGGAAGTTCTGAGTACAGGTGAGAGATGTCTTCGGCTGTATTCAAAACTCCCATAGAACAGAATGGAGAGCCGTGCAAAAGCTGGTCCAGCTCTCCATTCACACTTTGATGCCATAACTTATCAATATGCAACATGGGAACACCCCTTTAGTTTACCGTTGAAACCTGCTACTTTCCAGTGCTCTATACCAGTGATGTTCTCATCAGTCAGGTGATGCTGCAGCCAATCGCTGGCGTCAGTGGTCAAAGGTGTTGTGGGCAGTGGCACGCTGGAAAAGGCCAGGTTTCAAAAGGGAGTCAACTTTTTTTTTCAATTTTTAAGGCCCCCCCCCCCCCTTCCCCGACCAGCAGATAATTTTTTCAACTAGTAGACAACCCCATTAATTTATTTAGCGTTAAATGGCAGTACACATCACAGGTCATGCAGAGATCTGTTGAATGATCTTTTTATGCTCCCAACTATAACTAAGACAAGGCAACAATAAACGGAGGTTCCACCAGCATCATGGACTGGGATTCGTAATTTCATAAGAACAGTAAGATTATGGAACTATCTTCCTCATGATGGTCAGATAATTTAAAAAAAAAAAAAAAATGGCAGGTAATGAGAGATGGATTCTGATCAAGAGGTTTTTCCTGATAGCTTTACCCTGGATCAACACTACATGGTAAGAAGTTGAACTAGGTAGACTTTGAGCTCTGCAGTTTCGGTCAGTGGCACAAATATTGAAGCGAGTGGTGTCATGGAACAGATCAGTGGAAGTTTGACCACTGGGGCCTCCTCCAGACCAAATAAAGTTGATTCACTTTTTTCAAGCATATGATGATCACCTTGTTATATGAAAAACATGATCTGACCTTTGCCCTAGCATTAAAATTGCTTTTTGGTCTGTAATAAGGTAAAATAGAAGGGAGAAATATCTCTCCTTGGGGTGCGTGAGGGGTTAATTTCCTCTTTCACACCTCACAGGCATTTTTGCATACAACAAAGGCTTTTGGGAAAGAGCTGAAGAGCTCACCAGCGCCATCTTTTGGATGTAGTAATCCTCAATTCACATGCAACTCAGAAGAGTCTTGCAATGTGAAAACGATTGAAGCCAAACCAGCTACTGAGGATTACTACATCCAATAGATGGTGCTATTGAGCGCTTCAGATCTTTCCCATAAGCCTTTGTTTTATGCAACAATTCCTGTGAGGTACGAAAGGCGAAATTAAACCCTCACACACCGACTTGGTGGCTTTGCTCAAGGAGAGATACATCCCCTTCTACCTAACTCTCACCCACCAGTAAGTTCTACTCTGCTTTGAAGCGGGGTAAGTATCCTGAAACTGCTGTCAGTAGATGAATTGGTCTGGCTTGGCTTTAATTCTACTCACATTGCAACACTCTTCTGAGTCACATGTGAATTGAGGATTACAACCTCAATAGATGGAGCCAGTGTGTTCGTAAGCTTTTTCCCATAAGCCTATGTTTTATATAAGGTGAAATAGTAACACAAACAATGTACGCGCAAAATCCATAATTACATAAGGGAATAATTAAAAAGCAAAATATAATACTACGTTCCTAAAGATGTAACACTTTACCACTTAAAGGGGTTGTCTCGCTACGTTGATTTATCTTACCTCAGTCCTGTTTTCTTGGTTTCACTTTGAATTCAGGGGCGTGTTTACTGGCTTCTTATGCTGATGTTTGTGATGAAATAACTACAGTATATTAATACGGCTATGTTCACACAGTGTATTTGCAGGGCGTAATTACGCCCCGCAATTACGGCGTGTGTGGGGGGCGGGAGCGGGGGGCCAGCACCTCGCTGGCCCATAGACATTCATTACCAGCGGCACGTATATACCGCTGGTAATTCACATGTCACTTCTCTCCCCGCTCGGCGTATTATGCGAGCGGGGAGGGGAGACGTAATCCATAGTTCTCTATGAGAACTGTGGATTACCGTAATGACTGGGACGGATTCCAGACGTAATTTGCGCACTCCGGCACGTAATTACGGACTGAAATACGCCCAATTTTAAGCCGTGTGAACATAGCCTACATGTTGATGTTTTGTTCAATGATAAATGTGAATTATTGTTCATAGAAAGAAAAAACATCCCCTAAAAATAAGTCTAAGCTCGTCTTTAGGAGCAAAAATTAATATAAGCCACTGTCTTATTTTTGGGGAAACAGGGGTACTAGGCTGCAGTAGAAGCCAGGTGTGTAGCTATAGCGACCAGTGCTGGCAGCCTATCATGAGAGAGTAAACTGTAGCTATAGCGACCTGAGGAGCTGATGCAGCCCATACAAGAGGGGATATCTCAGAATAGGTAGGACACTGTTAGGCCGTGTTCACACGGCTTATTCCCGACGGATTTGTGCGTTCACAAATCCGCCGTGAATAAGGGGCGGGGCCGGAGCGCGGCGGGGGCGCCGCTCCCCGGCCCCATAGACATTGCAATATCTACGGCGCGTACGCGCCGTAAATAATGTGCATGTCACTTTCTCCCCCCGTGGCGGATTCACCGAGTGGGGAGGAGCGACGGAATCCACTGTTCTCTATGAGAGCAGTGGATTACCGTAATGACTCCGACGGATTGGCGCCGTACTGCAGCACAAATCCGGCGCGCAGTACGGCGCCAATCCGCGGCAAAATAAGCCGTGTGAACGAGGCTTTAATGGACATATATTGCAGTGACTTTGTTTTGCAAGATCTTTAACATAAAAAAATCCTTGTAGTGAGACAACCCCTTTAATTTTTGAATAATTGACCACTACGGTGGGAGTATGTTTGCCGATTTACTAATTTTTCTATGCAAATTTTTTGCATATACGATTGCTTTGCATGTGTTGATTATTGTTAGGGTGGGTGTGTTTTAAACAGGATGCAAAACCACCCAGTGTAACTGGTCCTTTAAACCATGCAGTATTGTGTGCATAGATATTTATATATATAAACTGGCCGTGCTTTGCTTCCTAAAGAGAATATTTCTGATGTGGTTCACACCGTGGTTACAGAAGTGTCCTCGGGAGTGGAAGAATCAATATATTTGGATGCATTATTTGTTAACAGATCCCTGCTGTAATCGGTATCTGAAGAGAACAGCTCCTCCATCATCCAACCACTCCCTCAACACCACCCACGACTCTCCGTGAATCATTCTGCTGCCATGCCTCCTCCATTCTCCTGGCCTCTCCTCTCCAGTATTGCTCTAGCAGCGTTCACCATGAAGGAGGTGGGGGCTCACGTTCTCCTACTCCCCCTCCTGTGATACAAATAACATGGCTGCCCAGCTGTAATATTTCCATGTTAGAGGCTGCCCCGTTGCTCGGAGCCAATCCCTTAGCACCTCAATAATCCCTGGTTTCCATAGCAACCCTGAGATCTCTCGGTGGCCGTGCTGCGGAGAGATGGAGATCATATGAAAAGATGGGAATCTGTGTGCACATACGTTGGCGAGCTGCTTCTCCGTGTCATCCGCTTGTATCTTCAGAGGCGTACGCTGCACGGATCTGCCCAAAGTGTCCCCTATTGACTCATTCATGCCACCCAATGCAATAGAAGACGAGCACTGTAGGAGGATATATAATACATTCAGGGATGTTCTATTTAGGGATTGTTTCTATTAAAATAGGTCATATTGCAGGGAAGAGAAACCCGCTATTCACAGTCCTGGTTTCCCTGCCTTCCTGGGATCAGCGATCCTGGCCTGTGAAAAACAGGATCCCCATAAGATCAGGAACGTATCAGAGCTGAAGAGATGCAGGAATGGCTTATTTCTATTCTGCTCTGTAGCCCATGTCATCACTGTATGTGTTCTGACATATGCCTCACCAAGCCCATAGGGTGTCATTAGTCGGATGTATACCAAAAGATGTTTGGCCGCATAACTTACCTCATCAACTATGCTTCTAAATAAATTGGACTCCCACATAACAATGCATATCGCATGGATATGTATATAAATATTGTTATACACAGACGAGTCGCATTACTATGACCTTCCTATTCAACGACGGCAGCGAGTAGCTCATGAAGGAAATGACTTGTCGTGAGCTGGCTTGGTGGGTATGTAAGGTGTGTGATAGGCTGTCTGCACACATATCCCTCATTACTGCCATGGGTTAAAGGGGCAGTTTATCAGATTTGTAGAAAGGGATGGTTATTGGGTGTCAAGCGCAGTCTGACAGGATTTCTGAAATTGTGAAGCTTGTGAACTGTTCACGTGTGGCTGTAGTGAGAGGGTATTGTGAATGGATAAACGGCAGCATTGTAAGTCACCTAGAAACTGCAGAGCACCACATGCTATTAATGTGAGAAGTGAACGTCTGCTAAGAAGGTACATCCGGGGAGAACTGGCATGCTACATTGGAACAACTCAGCACCAAAATGAACTAGGTGCCTAAGGGTATGTTCACACGGCTTATTTTGCCGTGCATGTCGACGCCTATTGCACTTTATACGCGGAAAAAATGCACACCGCAATTACGGTAATCCATAGCTCTGATAGAGAGGTATGGATTACGTGTCGTCTGATCGTATTGTATGCGCGGCGGGAGAATTGACTTGTCAGTTGTTAGCGGCGCTTACGCGCTGATGAGCACGTGGTTCCAAAACACATGCCGTATTGCGCCGTGTACTATATGTGCCGCAATAGGCCGTGTGACCATACCCTAAAACAGTTCGGCAAGTCCTACTGTGGACATCCCTGTTGTCCATAGCAACTAGTCAGGTTCCATATTTCAGATTTTTCTGTTGCAGTTACATAATGAAAGCTGGTTGTTATGGCCTTGGCGAGGTAGTTTGTATACACGAGGCAAAATGTTTATGCTGATTCCCAGGTATATTACAAATATTAAGGATACTTTGTAAAAGAAGGGCTATGCTTGTTGCTACTAGTAACCAATCGCAGAACCGTTTACACTTTTTGTAGTGCTTTTGAAAATGAAAGCTGCACAGTGATTGGTTGCTATGGGCAACAGACCTTTTTTTTTTTTTTTTTTTAGAGTTTTCCTAAATCAGTTGTGTTTGAGATAATGGTTCTCGGAGGACCACAGTGTTTGATACATCTCCTGTTTGGTTGAGCTCTTTCGTCTAATTTCCACAATCGCTCTCTCTTTGATAAAGGGTTTTTATTACAGAATGTTACAGAATAAGTGTAGCGTCACAGTATGTTTGGCCCGTGGTATATCTATGCGCAGATGTAGTGGAGCTAAACTGACTGACAACACATTATATTACAGCATAGCCTGGTGTTTAATTTACTCAGCATAAAACTAGACAACACAAGCAGAAACTGTGAGACAGATATCCTATTGCCACAGGTTTTATAATAGATGTTTTTATATAAAGGCAAAAAATGTCTACTTCTTATTCCACTTTGTTCATATATATGAACTTTTATTAACCCTAATGAAATCCTTACACCAAAAACTTTAAGAAGAGCGAACACTCCCTACGTTATCTCCCTACTTCGTCAGTAGTCTTTAAAGGGGTTGTCTCACTACATTGATTCATCTTACCTCAGTCCTGTTTTCTTGGTTTCATTTTGAATTCAGGGGCGTGGTTACTGGCTTCTACTAGGCTGCAGTAGAAGCCAGGTCTGTAGCTATAGCAACCAGTGCTGGCAGCCTATCAGGATAGATCAAACAGGTCTATAGCTATAGTAACCTGAGGAGGTGATGTAGCCCATACAAGAGGGGTTATCACAGAATAGGTAGGACACTGCTAATGGATACATATTGCAAAGTGACTTGTTTTTGCAAGATCTTTAACATAAAAAGCAGCAATCCTTGTAGTGAGACAACCCCTTTAAGCAGACTGCAGTTTAGTATATTAGTACTTAGAAAGGTGTATCTGCCCCTTTAACTCCACTGTAGGAAATTCCATTTAGGGTATGTTCACACAGCGTCTTGGATCCGTTTATAGATGCGTGTTTGGATCAGTGTTTCGGACCCTAAACGGACACAAACACGCATCTAACAATGTGCAGTGTGATTTGCTTTCAATGTAAAACACGCATTGGCGTTCAGACGAGTGATCGCCGATGCGTGTTTGCTTGTCTTTCTGATGCATCTTTCAGATCTATTCAATGAATTAATAGGTCAATTCTTAATCCAAAAGACGCAGCAGACACTCTGTTATAAACTGTAGGAGTGTGTGCTGCAGCCAAAACGCATCCAAACACGCACCTGCGGATCCATTAGTCGTGGGACAATAACCTATGTGCCTTGGATACATTTTTACATTATGTAAAACGAATTGCCTCAAACGCATCCGGGAACGTACCAAAACGTGTGATATGTTTTCTGGACTGCAAAACGTATCCCTATTGTTTCTATGGGCTTTTCAGTGCGTTAAATGGATCAAGAACTGACATGTCAATTCTTTGAGCACATCTGTTTAATGCAGTGCAAAAACATATGTGAAATGCGTATCGTCTAAACGAAGATATTTTACATTGAAATCAATGTAATCACACTGAACATTGTTGAATACTTATTGGGGTCCGTTTTTCAGTACGTAAGATATACATAAATACTTATATATTTAACAAATGCCGTGTGAACATACCCTCCCCACTGAAATGCCACATTGAGGTATGTTCACATTGGATTTGTCTAGTGAAAAGTCTAAGGTCATACCCACTGTGCAGCTTTGGAGTAGGCTGTGGAAAAACTCCATTCATTAGGACTAATTAACATCTTGACTGCCCAACATTGAATCCGATCGGACTTGTCACTTTTTTTTTTTTTTGTCACGGATATCATATACATGGCAAAAAAAAATCTGTGCTGCGGATTTACCATTCTAGACCTGCACAACTTGGCAGGAGGTGAGGGCCAAATCCAACCGGGAGCTCCCCCGAATTGACGGGGTGGGCCCCCACACCTCCCCGGAACGTCCCTAAACTGCCCTGGAACTAACCGAATGTGCCCATTGTGGGTGGAAAAAACTTTGAGATTCTTAGTTCACATGTTTTTGATCAAAAAATGCTTAAGCCACCCACGAACTTACAACGTGATCTCAGGTCGGGTGGTCCTACGCTATCTTTACCTCTCAATAGAGCCAAATTCAGGCATCTCATTGGGTCAACTGACCTCCATTATCCAGAGAGAAAGAAATAAAAAAAACACCAAGCTGCATTCATATAACAGCCTGTGAAAATGGGTGGGGTGCAGGAAACCAAAATGGAGGCATCTCTTGTGGGTGGAGTCACAATGAGGTTTGCCCCTTTTAGGCCATGTTCACACAGTGTGTTTTGGGATGGATTTGGTCCCGTATTCTGTGCCGTACTGCGCGAAATATGGCGCAAATCCGTCCCAGTCATTATGGTAATCCACAGTTCTCAGAGAACTATGGATTCCGTCTCTTCTCCCCGCTCGCGAAATACGGTGAGCGGGGAGAAAGTGACATGTAAATTATCATGGCGGGATACGCGCCGTGGATAATGGTTGTCTATGGGGCCGGCGAGCCGCCGCCCCCCCCCCCTCCACTACACGGCAGCCGGCGTAGTTGCAGACGAAATCCGTCCCCGCAATTACGCCGGCAATAAGCTGTGCGAACATTGCCTTACAGTTCAAATTTCGGGCTTCCAGAAATCCTTTGCCAGCCGTGTGTTCTGCAGGCCCGCTCTAACCCTTGAAGATGTGTAGTTTCAGACAAGTTGAAAAAGGATTGGGGGCACTATCCAGAAGCTCTGTATAATCTTTATATAGAAGGTTAGTGGCATGCTAGCTTATTGGTTTCTGGCAGCCCTTTTGCCAAAATCATTACTAAAATGAACATGCACCAACCAGACCTATAAGATGTCCTACAAGCGCTGTACTAAGGCTGCTTTCACACAGTGCAGATTTGGTGCAGTTTTAACTGCGCTCCAATTAAACTGCCTTTATTACCAGCTTCTTCAGTTGTCTAAATTGTTCAGAAAGGTGTTTCAAGTAAGTTAATCAATGACTGTGTTTGAAGTCTAGTGGATATAAACACACTGATTCCTCACTTTCCAAACATATTAGGTAAGTGCAAAAAGATTGCTGCTAATAAAGGCACATGATTGAAGCGCAGTTAAAACTGCATCAAAACCGCGTTGTGTGAAAGCACCCTAATGGGTCTAGCATTACCTACTCAATGGCCCAAACGAACAGCACTGGTGCATTTTATGCAAAACAGCAAATCCTTTTCACTTGATTGAACAAGGACTACAAAATAAACCCGATCCATTATTTTTGAAATAATATTAATGTCGGTGTCAGAGCCTGTGCTTTCCTTCCAAGTGTCATTAGCATCTTGCTGACACTTGACGAGTAGATTGTAAATGGCAGAATTTTCCTGCTTCTGACCTTGCCTTCACTTCACAGTTGACATTAATGGAGCAGCAAGGGCAATTTTGACTGTAGCAATCTGCTACCGAGAGTGGCTGCTTGCAGTACTGGAATGGAATGAGGTGCATTGCTATAAGCACAGTTGAAATTTTGGTTGACGTGAAGTAGAACATGTATGTGTGCATATTGTTAAGCACCCAGCCATCCGCAATGCCATTCAGCTACAGATAGATGACCCTTTTTCTGGGAGGAAAACAAAGCACATACAGCATAACCTTTCTAAGGGAATATTTACACCATGGATTTTTCTTCTGTCTGAATAATCCGTTGTGGAATGTGAGGCATACACTTGGAATTCTGACATAGATTTGCAATTTTTAAGCTCTGGATTATCCCCCTGTTAAAGCAGCTAAACCACCTTTAGGCTATCTGATAATGAATCCAACAGGATTCCACTTTAAAAAAAAGAATTGACCCATTACTCCCTTTTCTTCCCCACAATCCATGTCAGAGACCATCTGCATCATAGTGGATTCCCATGTGAAAAAAATTGGATCTGGATCCAACTACAATGCAGATTTCCATGTGAAAACAGTGAGATCCGGATTAAACTTCTATGCAGATTTCCATGTCAAAACAATGGGAACTGGATCCAATTAAAGTGCAGATTTCCATGTGAATACAATGGGATCTGGGCTCTAGATCCAACTGTGATGCAGATTCCCATGTGAAAACAAGGAGATCATTATTTAACTATGATGCAGATTCCCATGTCAAAACAGTGGGCTATGGACTGAACTAAGGTGCAGATTCCTATGTCAAAACAGTGGGATATGGACTGAACTAAGGTGCAGATTCCCATGTCAAAACAGTGGGATATGAAACCAACTCTGATGCAGAGTCCTATGAGAAAACGTTGGGATCTGGATCCAGCTAGGATGCAGATTCCCATGTGAAAGCAATGGGATTTTATTCCCACACAGATAAGTGTGAACAAGGTTTAAGGGTAAAATTGTTAATGTATTGATTGTTTAGTAATCTGTCATATACGTTTTTGATGTTCCAGCTGCCCTTTACCACAATTTCATACCCCAGAGTACCTATACAGCTGGCTCCAAATTCCCAAGTGTGCACCATCTTTCAGATGGTACGTATCTGATGTTGACAAAAAAATGGTACCACAACTATTTGGAAATAAAATTGTAATGCACAAGAGTAGTTTTTTATTTTAATTAAAAAAAAAAATCATTTATTTTTAAAAACGTTGTCATTTTGAAAGCATACCCTGCGCAAATGGAGTGGGATTCCAGTTAAACCTGTCATGTGGAATAATTCAGTATAATATCGTGCTATTTCATCTTTCCTTAAGGACCTTCAGAAAACCCACACATTGTCCAGAGTGTTTATTAAGCCAAAAAAGTGTATGTCCAAAAACGTAAAAGAACAATTTTAGCTCTGCTGCATGTGGATGCAGTCCATCTCCTTGTAAGACCGCTTAGCTTGTTCCTATGGACAGCAGTAGTAACTACACCCTCTGGAGATGGTTCTGAATATTTGCATGGTGCAAGATTTTGGATATTGATGAATCCAAGCTGAGGAAACACATTTCCTGCTCTCCAAACGTTTATTACTACGGTCTGATATAGTAATCATAGCTGAGATTTCATATCCCCCCCAATCACATGAGGACTTTGGGATGTGTATTTCTAATCAAGTCTGATGTGAAGTAGGACCATGACTTTAATGCACTTGTACTTGGTGCTAGTGTTCTGACCAATGCACCTTTATGTAATATTTTTTACACATGTGAAGCATTTTCTGAAGGAAATGTATTTGTATCATTGTAGCTACCTAGACAGCTTAGATCGGATCGGAGCAGGCGACTACCAACCTACAGAGCAAGACATTCTGCGGACCAGAGTGAAGACCACTGGCATTGTAGAAACCCATTTTACCTTCAAAAACCTTCACTTCAGGTAAGTGGTGTCAGATATTTCTATGATACAACAAACAACTTCTTAGTTGGTAACGCTATCTATGAACAAGAGAAAATTCTTCACCACAAAATAAAATGCTCCTTAAAGGGGATGTCCATTGGGGCAAGGATGGTCCAAAATTGAAGAAAACTAATACTTGCCTAGCTGTCCCTATGGTGTTGCTCCGAAGCTCTCAGCAAGTTGCTCCTCCTGACTTCCAAGTTCTCGCCCCGACGCGATGGAGAGGTTTGCACACTATTTTAAGTGAATGGAGCGCAAGCCTCTCTTCTGTGTCTGATGAGAGCACAAAAATTGAGAGGAGGGATCCTCAGGGAGCAAAGCTGCCAGGGACAGCTAGGAAAGAATATGTGTTTTTCTATTTTGGACCTCCCTGGCCCTTAGGATATTTATCATTCTTTTTTACTGGAAAACCCCTTTAAATAGAATGGGTCAAGGAGGGACCATTTATTCTGAAGGGGGCATGCCCCAATTCATCATATAAACACAGGATCAGAGTGATCTTATATCCAGGCCTGTGTCCGCTGTAAGTAGAAGCCAGCATCTACATTGTATGGAGTGGGTTTAGCAAGTAAGCCCAATTCATAAATGTTTGTCAAATATCCGTATCCTCTGATAGATGTAGGGTGTAATGGGATTTAATGGTTCTCTGCAAATCCAGAATCCTGCTGTCTTGAAACAGTGAATTAAATGAATTTGATCAATCTTCCAGCCCTGTATGCTGTATATACATAATTATATTGCATATATTGTAAGTTGTACTGGTATGTTTTGAAAACTATTGAATGCAGGATTTAGAGGCTCTGTGACATCTGACAGGTCTTTTTTTAGTTAATACTTGTGTTCCATGTGAAGTAACAATTTTGGAGCATCTGTTCTTAAAACTTTTATTCCTTTAAATAACTTACTACTGAATCAGCCAGATGGGTGTTACCATTTCCAATTCTCAAAGGGGCGTGTCCCTGCCCATACCCCCAGCTGATAATACCCAACTTACAGATTTAGTGATTAATCTCTAGAAGACTTAAAGAGAACCTGTCATAGATTATGTCCCCCTTGCTGAGGACAGCAAAAGCCAGTGTCAGACCTGCTGTTTCCAGCGCTGTGTCCCTTATTATGTAAGATGCTGTAGTTTTAGAGCATTTACTGCTCAAATCTGCAGTTTTCAGCCAAAAAAAGAGTCCTTTAAAGAGTCAGTTTTCTCATACCCCACCCACCTCAAGTGATAAACCTATTACTTTGAATAGGTAGAAACATGTGAATAACTGTCAGTGGGCGGAGCTAGCCTTTGGTGGGCGGGGCTAACACCTGCTCATGAATACAATTTGAGCATTAAATGCTCTACAACTACAGCATCTTACAGAATAAGGGACACCGCGCAGGAAATAGCATCTCTGTCACTAGCTTGTGCTGTCCTCAGCAAGGGGGCAGGTTCCCTTTAAGAGGAACAGCACAACAAAGAATTAGGGTGCTTCCACATGGTGCGGTTTTGTGGTGTTTTAGTGTGTTTTTTCACTTGCAGTACTGCACAGACATTAAACTGCCTTTATTACCACCAAGCTTTTTTCGCTTACCTGTTTAGACAGGTGTTACAAGTAAGTAATACATTGTGTTTGAAGTCTTGCAGATTCTAAGGGTGCTTTCACACAGAGCGTTTCTTGGTGCATCGCATTTCTGCAAAAAGAAAAAAAAAAAACACGTCAAAAACGCACAAAAAAACACTCCGTGTGAAAGCACCCTGAACACAGTAATTGATCACTCACTTGTAAAACCTTTCAAGATAGCTGAAAGAAGCTTGCTGGTAATAAAGGCAGTTAAATTGCTCTGCAGTACTGCAAGAGAAAAATCGCCCCAAATCCACCCTGTGTGAAAGCCCCCTTTATAAGAGAAAATTCACTAGAATTGTTATTTCGCAGGGAAAACAAGTATTTACTAAAACAGACATTTTTGGAATGGCCATAGGACTGATCACCATTCCTAGATACCGTGTTTTAACTGTTTTCAGAGCCCTCAAAAGGGAAAAATGAACCAACTTTAACTAATTTAAAATGAGAGAAAAGCATACGGTATATGGATGGGTGCACATGATGTAAATGACCTGACTCAGGAGCTGGGTCCAAGGCTATTATGTCCAGATACTCTCCTATAAACCCTGGTGGCATGCAGTGTACGTCTGTGAGATTTTACAGCTCTGCCTAAAAATACCGTTGTGTATAGCATCTGTGTAGCAGTTATCAATGTCTGCCATTAGGGTTTTATTAGAGCATTCCAGCTGCGCATGACACGTAACTGTGCCTCATTATTGAGTGGGGACTCCCAACCCATAATGTGTTTTAATTGAGAAATTCTTAGTGCCGAAATAAAACCAACATTACATAAAAAGACATCATTGTGTTCATGTCATCGGTCCACTTTAAAGGGGTTGTCTCACTACAAGGATTGCTTTTTATGTTAAAGATCTTGCAAAAACAAGTCACTTTACAATATATGTCCATTAACAGTGTCCTACCTATTCCTAGATATCCCCTCTTGTATGGGCTGCATCAGCTCCTCAGGTCGCTATAGCTACAGGCCTGTTCAATATCTCATGATAGGCTGCCAGCGCTGGTTGCTATAGCTACAGACCTGGTTTCTACTGCAGCCTAGTGGAAGCCAGTAAACACGCCCCTGAATTCAAAGTGAAACCAAGAAAACAGGACTGAGGTAAGATGAATCAATGTAGTGAGACAACCCCTTTAAGCCTTTCATTGATGCTCGAAGAGGTTACAAGAATATAAGATATTCGGTGTCTTGCACCATAGCTAATATGGTGCTGCGGCCAAGGGATGAACCTTACCACAGTGTAAGTATTAGAATAGTCTAACCTCTAAAGACTTCATATCCATATTAGTGAGCTAATGTCTAGCACAGGTTGGCCAAACAGACAAGTCATTTCTGCAACAGGATTGATAGGGTGTAAAACCAGTCTGAGGTTCAGCAATGGTCTGTGATCAGCATAGACCGGAGATTGCCGGTTGATCACACTAGAAATCCACCAAACACTCTTATTTGTCTCTTAAAGGAGTTTTCTATGCTATGTTGTGTTCAAAACAAACCATTAGAGCCTATGAAGAATAAAACCTGGCTAGATCTATAGAGTCCTATCATCGACAGATGACTTGCATTAGTTAGTTGTATATACTTCTCTATTAATTTAACCATAACTGCATTAGACAAACCTAGAAATTCTAGGGGTTTAGTTCTCAGATTGCAGATTCATGGATCCTTTGATTGAATGGCACATTCACCTCTGTCAGTGCAGAGGACCCTCACACTGGAGAACCTGTGTAGGCTGGGGCTACACAGTGACCTATGATTTGCTTTAGAATTACCACATTGTGGCCTTACTAGTTACCAACTAGTTACTAGTTACTGATATCTTTTGTAACCTTGAAAACCCACAATGTTATTGCCATGCTGGTGTAACCAAATGTTACCAAGTGACTTTTACAAGGTAGTGACATTACGGTGTTTATGGACCTTACTCCTTAACTCAGAGCCAATCCCTGAAGGGCTATTCCCAAACATTGAATAACTTTAAATATGTAGGAATAGATTAATAAAGACCATTACCAAATATATTGCTGTTCTGGATTTGCTTTCTTTCAGAGCTAGAGCAGTTCTTATCTCCTGCTTGTGTACACAAGCTTCCCTAGGTTACCACTCACCTCTCTCTGCTCTAGCAGGCCTGGGCGGGAAGGTGACATCACTCCTTGCTTTTTCTTTTCAGCAGCAAAGGAGCTTGTTTCTTACTGACAAACATTAACCCTTTAGAGCTTTGTAGACTTCTGCTCTGTGTTTACACCCCTCCATCACTAATGTCACTCTAACTAGACATAGCAGAGCTGATATGCCAAACACTGCTGTAGAACCACCCACAGCCTAACCAGGAAGTTGGAGCTTGAAGGTGGCTGTGAAGTGCAGGCTCTCTGAAACTGCATGTTGAGAACGCTCCTATAATTTAGGCTCTTCCCCAAAATCCTTCCCCTCAAAGAACTGAATTAACTCCCTGAAGATGCAGGGATCCACAAAGGTTTTAAGAACTTAACAATTTAGTAGTAATTGAGGCAATTGCGGACTAGAGGCTACCCCATTCACATAGGACTTCTCCTATCAGACATTGTTATGAATGTCATTAGATGGATGTAATCTTCTTTGCCCGGCACATTAACTGATCTTAATGTTCTCTTTAAATGTCTTAGAAATAATCTTCACTTCAGCACACTGTAGAAAAAAGAATTTAGGGAATAGATTAGTGCATCAAAGTTAATCATAGAACAAAGTATGATGTGTGATTATTTCTTGTACTTCACTGGACATAAGCGCTCCTGCCCTCTAGTGGCCACACGCTTTTATATTTATTTAAGGATTTTTTTTTTTATGTATGGGTTTTCTGTGATAAACATTTAAGTGCAATACTTGAATTACATAGGTTATCAGGGTCTGATTTGTGGTGGGGCGACCCCTACTAATACTGAAGAGTTGAAGAAGCCAGCAGCATGCAGATGTCCCTAAAAAATAGATCCATTATTGGTGGCACACAAAAATATACAGCAAGGTGATATCACTGGTACGAAATGCTGACGCGTTTCGAACCACTGCTGGCTCTTAACCCCTACTAATAGACAAAGTGACTGCCATACAAGTACTGCAGTAACAAGACAGTACTACCTGGGTTAATGCAGCACTGCCCCACTCTATTTGCAGAATATAGGTACTAATTGAACAGTGTCTAGGTGGAGTCTAAGCTGACATGAGGGAAGTTCCGCGTGACTGTATTTGATGTAACCTATTCCTGGTGATCTCTTAGGCTGTTTGATGTTGGGGGACAGCGATCAGAACGAAAGAAGTGGATTCACTGTTTTGAAGATGTGACAGCGATCATCTTTTGTGTGGCCCTGAGTGGCTACGATCAGGTCCTTCATGAAGATGAGACCACGGTGAGTGTTAGAATTCATGAAAGTTCATTCTATATTTCTGCTTTTTTTATTTTTTTTTACTTGTGCTGGAAAGTGTATATGTTACTGGCCTGAAAATCATCTTAAATACTGCATAGAAGACTGGGCCAGTAGTGTACATCCTGTGCGCTGTATGTTCTGTTCATTTTAGCCCACCATTTGTTCGCATTTGTAAATTTATTGAATTTGATTTTGTACAAGTATAAGAATTCATGGAAATCAAATATGCTTTGCTATGTATTTCATGTTATATGTTGGTTATTGTCTCGTCTCTTCCTTATTTACCTGGAGTCTTTACAGTTCTACTGATCCATATATGTATGTTGGTTCTCTCCCACTTAACCTTTGTGTTGACATTGAACAAATGTATTTTTTTTTTTATTTTACTACTGGTGAATCTATTATGAACAAGAAGAAATTAAACAAAATATAATAATCCTTTTTTAAGCCGAGTTTCCATTCCCTACATCTTCACTCAGTTTACTGTATTACTTTGTACTTATTTAACTTGCATACCAGCATTATCGGCAAAAGAGCACTGCAAGGTCTGTAAAAGAAGGTTCTGTTCACATTTTAACTCCTACGACCAAATTAGAACCATAAAAGTATATTATTTCAAAACTTTATTTAATTGGTTATTATTAAACACAACTCAAATATGTATGAAAAAAATAGTAAAAAAACTGGAGTGTTACGCACTGAAAGGAGAGTCCACCATTAGATGTGCAGTGATCAGTAGTTCACTTAACGATATTCAGTGGCTACATGCAGTACATAAGCGGTCACCTAATAAATTATATAATTGCACATATCAAAATATATTAAAACATCATTATGTTACCTATGAAATCACCATCAAGTTTATGTTTTCAGTAACATCATAAGGGTAACCTGACGGGATTAAAAGGGTAACAATACATAACATTCAATATTACATTGACATAATGCTAGTTAAATACAGACCACAGTGGCGAATCTGCTCACATAGGGCGACATGCATGAAATTTGGCGTTAATATGTCAAATTTCATGTGCATAAAAAAGGCATAGAATGCATCTGATTTATGAGCCCGCTTCAGCGCATTCCAGCGCTCGGGCAACATTTCTGCCTCGGGTATAGCACTTTGAAAGTGGTTTACTTGTTCCAGCAGTAATGCACCTAGAAATGCCGTAACGAAGCTATAAATATGTAGCTTCACTACGGTTCTAGTGCGCCCCGCCTCTCCAAGATCAGGCGCATTAAAAAGCACTGCAGGCGCTATGTAATGCACCTGGGAGTAGCATGCGGGAGATTTAAAAATGTATGAACGGGGCTGTGCCTGATATCAGGCTGAAAAGACGCCAGATATCTGCTGTAGTCCCGTTCATACATGTTGCCCATAATGTATATGCCTTCTGTTGGACATATACATGAGTATTCCTAACCTATGCCTTCAATAAAAGGCTGCAGTGTATCCCACTATAAACATTGGGATACCTTGCCCCAGTACTACGTAGCCCCCATTCACATCACACTTTTTGTCTCTGTCAGTGGTGTCCATCGGAATACTTTAAGGTATCCTGATATATAGGTAAATAGCATGAAACCCGCGTCCTCCATAAAAGCAATTCTTTAATTCCACATCTTTTAAAACATCACAGAATAGCAAAACACAAGGACGCTTACGTGTTTCAGGCAGCAGGTGCCCTTATTCATATAGCCATGCTATGACTAAGGGCACCTGCTGCTAGTTACCTATTTGATTTTGTTGGACTCCCAATACTCCGTGCATCATCAGAACTGGTGAGCTATTTTTTGGTCTACTTTGCGTCTGGTACAAAAATGTGCGATGGCAGTGGGTCAAGATTACACATAGTGAGGTTGGATTTAGACAGTAGAGAGTAAGGCCGTGTTCACACGGCTTATTCCCGACGGATTTGTGCGCCGTATTGAGCTCACAAATCCGCCGTGAATAAGGGACGGGGGCGGGGCCGGAGGCGGGCGGGGGCGCCGCTCCCGGCCCCATAGACAATGCATTATATACGGCACGTACGCGCCGTAAATAATGTGCATGTCACTTTCTCCCTCCGCGGCGGATTCGCCGAGCGGGGAGGAGCGACGGATTCCACTGTTCTCTATGAGAGCAGTGGATTACCGTAATTGCTGCCGCGGATTGGCGCCGTACTGCAGCGCAAATCCGGCGCGGAGTACGGCGCCAATCCACGGCAAAATAAGCCGTGTGAACGAGGCCTAAGGCTACGTTCACACGGCTTAAAATTGGACGTATTTCAGTCCGTAATTATGGCTGGAATACCTCCTAGTCATTACGGTAATCCACAGTTCTCATAAAACTATGGATTACGTCCCCTCTCCCTGCTCGGCGAATACGCCGGGCAGGGAGAAAGTGACATGTGAATTACCAGCGGTGTATACGCGCCGCTGGTAATGAATGTCTATGGGCCGGCGAGGTCCCGGCCCCCCGCTCCCGCCCCGCCCTCGTCCACATGGCGTTATTGCGGGACGTTATTACACCCTGCAAATACACCGTGTGAACATAGCCTAACAGTGGAGAAGCAGGGTTTAGAGGGAAAAGCAGTACAAACAGTCCAAAAGAGACTACCTATATACCCCATGTCTCTGCCCCACCGCAGTATGAGTTTGCATATTTTTTTTCATAATGTCCTGATGAATACCATCAATAGAGGCCACAAATGTGATGTGAGTTGGGCTTTAGTCACTGTAATCTGTTGACACCATAATTAGAATTGTCCTTTATTGTAAATGCTTGGTGTTTGCTATTGGCTGTAAAAGACCAGCACTGGCGAATAGAAAAAAATTATAAAGGAGCAAAGGGAATATTTCGGTTCTATAGCTGCTGCCACTACTTTGGTCCCACCTCACAAGTGGTGGGAAGTCCTAATGACCTGACCTCTGGCAATTAGGCATTGATGCCCTATCCTAGTGTACGCACATTTCATGGCGATCTAGTTAAATCTGGGGATCTCCTATATAATGCGGCCCTAAAAAACCGAGAGACTTTGGGTAACATGCATGATTTTTGGTGCCCAGGCGCCATTTTTTTGAACGCATTATAGTGTAGAATGCACCTGAATCTATGAACCTGTTCTACTGTGGGTCATAGATTTATCGCTTTCTAGCTACAAAGCAACACTTCTGGCTCAAGTAAACCACTTGTAACTTGGTCTACCTGTTCCAGCAGTAATGCACCTGGATTTGCCGATAATCGGTCATAAATGTGTAGATTCGTAAGGTTGTAGTGCGACATGCCTCCAGCACGCCCCCCGATCTCAGGCACATTACAAAGAGCTGCGAGCGCTTTATAGTAATATATAATAATATTGGAGACCGCCTGATTAAAAATATAACGAACAGGGCTGCGCCAGTTTTCAGGCTGAAAAGACTCCAGACTTCTGCCGCAGCTCCGTACATACATGTCACCCTTTGTTGCTGCTTCCTACGCTGACTAGTTCAAGAGGTTCTCCTGTTTATTAACCCAGGATTTCCTCATAGAATATTTTAAAATTATTACAAATATTTAATATTGAAATAGAATATTAGTTTTTTTAACCCCTTTTTGCCCTGCGATATGCCGTAGTTATATTATGTCAGCTTTGCAGTTAGTGCATTATGATGACCCAAGGTACAACGTTATCGTGATGATTATACCCCACAATTAACACTGGAAATACAAAAACCCAAAAAACGAAGCTTCCCCTGGCGGCAGCTGCAGGGGCAGAATTTCTAACTTGTGTCTATGGCTATGCTGAGGATTTCAAGCTCTGTAGCAGAAAAACAGATATATTTTAATATAACAAACACTGAATTTGGGGCCTAAAAATTGATTGGTGGATCTGCACTTTAAGTATGACCTCAGTGTGTGAGAGGAATATAGAGAAGAACGCCAGCACCAAGTATAATCCGAACACTGTTATACTGTCAGATGTGTAAAGTAAATATTTTTTTGCATGGTTTCTTGAAAATGACCGGTTGCTTCAAAAGAAGAAAAAAAGTTTTAGCATTCCATTGAAGGACTATGCAAATCTCTTATATTAGATGGTGGATGGGCCCTGCATACTGATCTGTGTTCATTCTGCGGTGGCACTTGTGTGCAAAAAAGAATTTGGAAGTGAACACAGAGTGGTATGTGGCCAAATGCCAATTCTGGATCTGACTCATGCGGTTCACCCTGTTCTTCCATTCCTACTACATGGATCTTGTGCGCACAGGGCTGCACTGGTACACATTGTCTCAGACTCAGTCAATTTCTGGGTAATAAGCCTCATTACTTTTGCTTGTTGAGATAAAAATGCAAATGTGGCAAATTAATTTGCTTGTAGTACTTTTCCATAGTGTGTACACTCTGTACTTGTGTTAAAATGCATGTCTAACAAGCAAGTTTTAACAAAGCTAGAACGTTTCCAGAGCAGGTTGGTGTATAACTAAGCCTTCTTAAAAATAATTTCTTGAAAATCTATTGTTAATTTTATGCATGGGTTCAATCACTCCAGAGCTACAACACGACGCCCATAGAAGTCCATAGGGCTCTTTTGGTACCTCCAGTTTCATGCAAAGTATTTTTTCGGTCAGAGTTTGTATGCATAACCATAAATTCTGCGTTATGTCATGTTTTATACTGTGTGTAATAACTCGCCACTATACAAATTGTATGAAAGAGCTAAAACTGCTAATGTAATTCATATGTGTATGTATACATTTTCAAAGCTGGAGATATGTGACATAAACTAGTGATCGTGAAGACAGGGAGATCACTGCAAACTTAAAGGGGTTGTCTACTTTTAATGACCCGTCCATATGTCCTACTGGTAATCAACTCCGCAAGTACTGCTAGGGGTCCTGCACACAGGACATAAACACTATGGATTGTCTACAGCTGACAATTGATAACATTTCCTCAAGTAAGTCCACAGCAACAAATTCCAACCGAATTGTATGGAATTGATGCGGATTATATTGATGAAAAAAAGAATTGAATGCATTTGAATGTGGAGATTTTGCTGGGGATCCACAGTATTTCCACAGTAAAATCCGCAACAATAAACTTTAGTTGCATATTGTGACTTTCATTTTAAAGTCAATGGGGCAAATTCACAAAAAATTTCCCACAGAATATGGCGAAAAAAATTTTGGCTGCGCGGATTTACAATCTGCAATGCAGGTCACTTTGCATACAGAATCCTTGGGGATTTGTTCTGCAGTGCAAGGATACGTTTTCTAGACATCTTGTTCACTTTGCTGCAACCGTAATATACAAATTCGCTTTAGAAAACTGCTTCTGGTTTTCCTCAAAAACAAATCCACATAACTTTTGCTACAAATCCACACAAAAAAGTCCGCACCAATGGGTGCAGATTTGTTGTAGATTATAGCAGGTAGCCCCATTTTGCCCTCAGTGGAAGAAGGCAAAAAATTTTTTGCGTTAAGTTTCTCATAAGAATAATACAAAAAATTTTCTGCAAAAAATCTGTATCAGTTCGTGTAGTAGGGTTTTAGTTTTAAAGTGCAAAAATTTGTTTAAATTTATTTGGGAGAAAAAAGTGCTCAAAATTTCCCTTGTGTCAAAATACCCTAATAATGCGAATGCACTGATTGTAGACTAAATAAGAAAATAATCATTCTAACCACTCGAACAATTGTTTCCCCATCCCTTCCCAATTGGTTGTGCATTATTCTAGCAAAATATATAGACATGTCAACTCCATTCTCTCCATACCTGAAAATATATGGTTGGTGTGCAGATAGCAGAGTGCCACCTGTTGGCGAATGGTCTGTTGACTGGTCAGATTTGTGCAACTTTTGTGGGAGCAGAGGCAACCATGGGTGTAACTATAAGGGCTTGTCCCAGGTCCCCGGTTTTGACCCGTTTTTTCAGCGGTTTGGGGTTTTTCAGGACCCCTGAAAAACCGGCCGCAATCTAACACCGGGGCCGCTAGGAAAAACCGTGCGCGCCCCCACTGAAAGGTTTTCCCACCTGGCGGTTTTTAAACCGAACCCCCCGAAAAAATTGAACATGTTTTTTCTTCCGTCAGTTTTTGGATGGAAAATTTAAAAATATAATGGGAAGTGGGGGGCGGCCTAAAACAGGAAAATACCGGTGGATAAACCCACCGGATTTGTTTTTTGCCGTGGGGATGAGCCTAAGGGTATGTTCACAGGGTTATTTTGGAGGGTTTTTGCGGTTTACTGACTTAATATGCGGGGAAATGCCCCCATTATTACGGTAATCCTAGCTTCCTAGGAACCCGTCCCCCCTTGTAGAATACGATTATTGTACAGCGGGAGATAAGTGACGATAAAAAATTTTTTCTTGTCTATGGGGCGGGGGGAGTACCATGATAGCACGAGCTCCCGAAACCGATGTACGGCCGCAATGCATCGTGTTTAAACATCCCAACCATGCACCCCGGTGAAACTATGGGGTTCCCCATCGGTCAAGAAAAATTGTTCATTTTTATAGGTGGTTTCCTCTCTAGCACCACTCTGTGGGTTCCCTGATATATCGGGATTTTTATACGTTAATTATTGTATTTTGTTGTTTTAGGTGGGGCTTTATCTCATTTTGCAGTGGGGCCCTTAGAATCCTATTAATGCCCCGTTTTTTTTTTACCCCCTATCCCCCGCTCTTATCTAAAAAAGTTTAACTTCCTGCATGTAAACTGGTAACTGATGGTTTAAACGCAAAATACTGCCTGTTGTGTGATATCAAGGTTTATCCTTTAAAAAACTTTTTATTTTATAATGTTCTGCTGCTTGTCCTTTTTTTGATGTTTTTTAAATTTAAAAAAACCCGGCTTTTTTTTTTAGGGTGTTTGTTTTTGTATCTTCCTTAAAATTTTTCCAAAAAAAACCCAATTTTGGGTTTTTTATACAGGTCCCCCTTTTGCCCCCCCTTTGTTTTATTTAAACTTGGGTAATGTTGACCTGCACCCTTAAATTTTGTAATGGATTGTGCAAAACAACTTGAATGAGAAGTTAAAAAGGTCCTTTTCCGTGGGTAAACCCCACGCCGTAACTGTTCCCAGTGTGGTCTGCGGTTTTGGTTTTCCAAAAATAAAGACCCTTTTTTGGGTTTTTTCGTGCCTTTGTTCCCCTTTCTTTTGGGTTTTCTTGGTCCTGCTGGAGTTTAAATTTTCCAAAAGGGCCCGCACGGTTTCCCCTTTTCCAAACCCCCTTGGTCTTTCAGCACTTTTTTCCCTCTCCCGGCCAGCCCCTTTTTTTAACACAGTCCCTTACCCTGCAGGCCCATTGAGGGCCCCTTAAAATTCAGGGTATGAAGCCCCATGTTTAGTTTGAAATTTCCCAAATAAGAAATCACATTTGGGGGGTTTTTCCCCCTGTTTTGGGAAGGGGAACCTTGTCTTGTGCTCACAGCAAAGGGGCCCCATAGAGGGTTTTTGCTTCTTTCTTTTGGTTTTTATTCGATTATTTTGTGACATTGAAACCCAAGTTTAAACCCATGTTTGGGACCACAACCTGGTTAACTTTTCCCCTTGTTTTTCATTGTAGGGTCCTAAGAAAAGGGTTTTTTTTCCCGGGTCCCCGGAAAACCTTTTAAAATTCCCATTAATTCCGGGGCCCGGAAATTTTCCCTAAATTTTAAGTGTAATTTTGCATTTCCTTAAGGATCTCCCGGGTTTTTCCCAAATCTTTTAGAAATCTAAAACTGTTTTCCCAACCCGCATGTGCATTTTAGGGTTTTGGGCCCGAAACCCCATCCTTTATACTGCCCCTGCCGCTTTGTCATTAAAAACCCTTTTTTGGGTTTTGGGAAAAATAATCCCAAAAAACCAAAAAATCTGGAAATGTAGAGAACACCAAGGTGGCAAGTATTTGGATGATGAGTTTTGAAGAGCCAGAATATACAAGTGTGAGTAGGTGCAGTATAATGGGAAGAAAAGGGAGACTCAGGGGGAGTGGGGCCCTAGAGAGAAAAAGTGGGAAAAAAAGGCTAAAAAGTTTAAAATTTCAGGTTTGAGTTTTTAGGAAATGAAAACAAAAAAGGGACCCAACAGAAAGTATTAAAGAAAGCATGGAAAGGGAAAACCTAACGACAAATAGGGGGCCAAAAGGTCTATGTTTGGAATGGCACTGTACATTGGTGAAGAGGGAAAAAGGGGCGGTGAGGGGCCTGGAATGACAAAAAGGGGCAGAAAGGGAATTTCACAAGAGCGTGAAAAAGATTTAAACCGGGAGCGGCTTTATGTGCAGGGAGTGTCTGTAAAACCCAAACCCGCACTGAGCACAAAAAAGATCAAAAGCCCAACTGAACAGCCCCACCCAGTGCAGAATAAGCATGATGGGGCTATACGAAAAGCATGAGCATGCAACAGAAGTGGAGAGGGAAGACAAATCAGAGTAGAATGGGATAGACAATGTGGATTTTGGGTAGTTTTTGCTGGTGACATTACATTGCATGTGCTTCAAATATCAGTCCTTGGAGAGCAGATACTTCATACTGTGTAGCCATAGATGTCATCACCTTGCGTACTAAGAGCAGACCAAATCCCAGCCTGTGTGGGGGCAGCTTTATTTTTTTTTAAGAACAAAAATGAATGAATCCCTCAAATGTTGACTCCATTTTAAACAAAAATGGTTCATTACACCCCCATCACCTTTTCCCTGAATAAAAAGATATTTTCCCCAAAAAAAATCCGAAAATCCCCATTACTTTTTTTTCCGGAATACACAGGTACACGTTCTCCCACAGAAATGTCAGCTAAAAAAATAATCATCAGGGCTGCCCGTGCCACACCCTACTACCCAAAACATAACAAAGGCTGAAATGGAGAATGCAGTTCTAGGTCATGTATTCCCTTAATGTGCACCTGTCCCTAGGGCATAGTAAAGGCAGCCATTTTGTCGGTGCAAAGCTTACTGAAAAGCAAAACTCCAGTTAAAGGATCATTTGTAAAAAAAATAGAAACAGTATTTAGGATGCATTCTATTTGTTAATTAAAATTAAAAGTTTTAATTTGTTCTACAATGTATGGAGCTGACCCCAGTGACCACTGTGGATCTACAACCCCAGTCCCAAAAGCGTTGGGATACTATGTAAAAACAAAGCAATGATTTGGAAATCTCTTATAGCCATATATTTTTCACAACAGAACGCATTGAATGTTAGACCTTTTTATTTTGAAAAAATAACTCAGGAATTTTAGGAATTGATGGCAGCAACACATCTAAAAAGTCAGAATATTGTTAACAAAAGGCAGCTGTACTAATAAAATAGCTAGAGGGTCAGTTTTCAACTAAGTCACATGAATGCATATAAAAAACATGTTAAGGAGGCAGAGTCTCTTAGTAGCAAGGATGGTCAGAGATTAACCCTCATAAAATTTGGGGGAAACCGTTTCAAAAAAATGTTCCAACAAAAAAATTCATTTGATTTTGAATATCCCCCCCCCTCAGAATTGAAAAAACCCATGTGCACAAAGTAAAAGCAAGGTGAATATTGGATGCTCGTAAACTGCCCTAAAGCAATACTGCATTAAGCAGACATGATTGTCTTGTAAATCACTGCATGATTTCAATGATTCTGGAAGTATTCCTGTTTGTGAACACGTTCCCCGTGAAACCCCAAAAAATCAATTTTAATTTCTATGATACAAAGAAGTAGCCATGTATCAACACAATCCAGAAACGCCACCATCTTCTCTGGACCAGAGCTCATTTGAAATTTATGAAGGCAAAATGGGGAACTGTTCAATGGTCAAATGAATCAATTTGAAATTTTTATGGAAACCTGGATTGTTTTTTTCCGCTGACTTGGGGGCGGGGGACCATCCGTTTTGTTTTTGGGCGCACGTTCAAAAAAGCCAGTTTTGTGTTATTGGGTTGCATTAGAACAAATATGGCTGTAAGAGATCTCCAGCTCATCACATTCTTATATGCTGTACATTTTACACAGCCCCCAATTTTTTGGGTAATTTTTGGGTTATGCTTAAAAACCCTGGATGGCAAGAGTGAAATTTTAAATTTTTTATTTTGCCCATTTAAAAAGATCAACTTTTCATGGAAAAAAGTTCTACCATTCTGAAAGGATGCGGGGACAGCCCTGCTTACACTGGACCGTCTAATGTAAGGGCCCTGGTGTATTTAAGTCATTTTTCCCACTTTCCCCCTTTACTCTATTCAGGGGTCCTCAATCCAGCCCTAAAGGCCCCCAACGGGTCATGTTTTCTGGTTTTTCCTTAGCTTTCAGCGGTGATATATTATGTCATTGCATTCTTGGGATATCCTGAAAACATGCCCCTGTTGGTGGGGCTTTGGGGCCCGGATTTGGGGAGCCCTGCTCTACTTGACATGCACAGAGCAGGTTTACCCAGTTCACCATGACCCAACCTAGCGTAGTGGGCCTTGATATCTGCCCTGTTTATTCTGATGCTGAGTCCCGGCCCTGATGGAGTTTGGGTGCAGATTTCCACTGAATGATGACTAGGTAGCACACGAAATGTTAACATTTTTGGATACCTAGAATAACCACTCCTACTCCATAGAGGACACCTTGAGCGCCATAGCTGGATGTGCGTCATTTTGGGACTTTGAAAAACCCAGTGCCTTCCCTAAACATTCTAATATGGCAGTACAGGCATTTGCTGTAGAAATTAGAAAAATGTTGCATGTGGAGTTTCCATTGGAGTAAGGTGAAATCTATTTATCTACCTAGTACTACACCCTTTATACACACTTCCAATCACAACTTTAAAGTTAAGGTGTGTTCACACCTCATTTTTGGCTCCATTGCAGGTAGCGGGGCAAAATTTTCGTAAAAAAAATTTATCTCTGCAGCAGAGCCCTAGAAAACAAAAAGCGCCAAAGTAGTCTTATGTAGACTACATCTCCAAATAAGGCTATGTTTGTGCCCCAGTTTTCTGTGTCCTAAATGCTGTATATGTCTAGACACTGTGCAACGGAGTCAGAAATTAGGGGCGACATGTATGTATTTTGGCGCCCAGGTGACAGTTTTTTGCGCGCATTAGTAGCATAGAAGGCGCCTGAATTTATTAACCTGTTTCGGGGTCTGATTAGGGTTTTCTGCTCTAAAATGACAAACCGGCTAGGTTAACCCATTTTTTAAATTTGGGCTACCTTTCAGCAGTAATTCGGCCATTTTTCCGTCCTCCGTCATAAATGTGTGAATCATCGGTTGTGGTGCGAAAATTCCCAAAAGCCCCCCACTCTTAGGCGCATCAAATTTCCGCTTTTTGCTTTAAATCGCCTAATTATGGGGTGCGTTATTAAAATCTAGAAACAGGGGTCGTCAGTTTTTAGGCTAAAGGGCGCCGACTAGGGGTAGCCTCCATATGTTCCCCAGGTGGAACGACCCTTATTTTGGAACAGTTATTTTTTTCCCTTTAATTTCCCCTTTATATGTCCTTAATATGTGTGGTGGAACATATGCATGAAGAAACCTGCTCCTCTCTCCTCATTTGCAGGTCCCAAAATTTTAAAAACTGAGGGGGGGAGCTTCGTTCAGCTCAAAACGAGCCGGGAAAAAGTCTCTGAAAGGAATTTAACGCATGCACCCGCGCACGATACCAACAAACCGTTTGTGTTTGATGCGGTCACAGATTTCATCATTGCCAATAACCTGCGTGGTTGTGGCTTGTACTGATTCGCTATTTCTATGAAATGATTGCAAAGTTCTTTATTTTTTTTCACTATTGACCCAAACAAATGTTCTGGACACCTACAATAGCACTTTTTGCTTTTTGAATATTGGTGCCATATTTCTATATGCCTCAGATGCTTATAGTGTTTGCCGACTTGATGTGTAAAACACTATGATCAGGGCATGTGTCACACAGCCACTGTGTGCAGCTCCGATATCTCTTTACTCCTTCAACCTCTTCATTGTGCCTTATTTTTTTAGATTTTCTGTATTCAAAAATCCCTCTATCCAAAGACCTGTTTACATGATGTGGCCAATTTCCAGATTTGCTTCTGTACGTGTTGATACACACATGATCCCCATGAGGATGATGTTCATCAGTGACTGAACTAATCATCCATTGCTCCTTCTGTAGCCTTGAAACTGCAGTATTGGACAATATGGCTGTTCTGGACGTCTTCATGTAAATGGGCCTTTACAGTATTTAACAGATTTCACATATTTATTTGTATTGAGGGTAAAACAAGTAACTTAGGTCTATGCCTACATGTGCCTCAGCGGATGCGCCAACATGATCTCCATATCGTATCAATCATCCTTGTTGACTCTCTTTTCCTTTTAAACGAAGTGCCAAATGATGCATTTGATTCTGTTCTAATGATCCATAGGTTTTTGCTCCAACGAGCTGTGATC
The DNA here is from genome assembly GCA_025379985.1 of Phyllomedusa bahiana. NCBI lineage: Eukaryota > Metazoa > Chordata > Amphibia > Anura > Hylidae > Phyllomedusa > Phyllomedusa bahiana. Next base: position 10,728 of record JAODAL010024250.1, on the reverse strand, counting down.
TAATAAATTTAGTGGTTCGTATCGATACCTGCGCATGCACAAATCCCTCTCCCATTGTCTACATACTTACAGGGGAGTTTAATTGGAGCAATGGATGGATCTTCCTGTCTCTCCTTCAGATACTGCTGCCAATTAGGAGTTTATTCTAACTTTTTCTTTTTTATCTGTGTGGAATTCCTTGACACTCGTGAAATTCTGACCTTGTGTCTGTTAATAAAGTTTTAAAACACTACACTATAAGGAGTTTGATCTGTGTCTAATAGTCGCGGCCCCCAGTGTTATTTGCTACCGCATGAATGTTTGCATAGAGTATTTGTTTTCTTGAAGTACAAGACGAATGTACAGTACTTCTAAGTACTGGGGTGGGGGTGTAATTTGTAACTTTTAATTTTTTAATTTTTTTTTTCCATTATTTTAAGACATTTGTATGTTACTTCAGCCACCAATAGCCAGGCTTTGCGGCATAATGACTGTCCTGTAGCACATCACCATGCTGTAACAGTAACGTGACCATAACCCCAACATGTGAGTGCAGCAATGTTCAGATGCTTGTGTAACCATCTACCAGGTTGTTCAGATATCTCAATTATGTGATAATAATTTGAATGTATTAAAGGAATGTTCCAAGTTGAGATACTGCCTTTTTTATGCGTGGGGTAGGGCCTGAGTTCGGCGGTGCATGACACCATAGAGAGAATGCCTATGTCATTCACTGCTACTCAGTTCTGTACTAGGCATAACACATTATCCATTGTTACCACAGTACTCCTTTAAATAATGCTCAGAAATGCTACCCCACTAATCAAAAAGAACCCGCTGCTATGACAGTCCTATTGCAATAAAAAAAAAAGTTTGATCTAATAAAGTGCTTAGTTGGGGTACGACTACATGCACTATACAGCCCACCAAAATAAGGCGGAGTCACCTGGTCTGTCATGATTCCTGCCTGCCAGTGGGCAAATCTGAAAAGAGTCATGTAATATGGTCTGTGACTACTGATTTCATATTGTTTGGCCCCATTTTTTAAGACTGCTGATAGGCTACAGGGATCATGCAATACATCATGTGACTGCACAAAACCAGGTGCTGCTTTCATATTAGCCCCCTTTTTTAGTGAAGGCAGTTACAATGACTTACATTCCCACTGGGGCAAATGCTAATTTTATAGATGTATGACATAACTGCCTGGCTAACAGAGAACTTGTCAAGTCGAACAGTCTGATCTGCCAGCAGTGGGTTTGCTAAGAAGATAGTACTGCTTTAGCAGAAAAAGGTACAGTATAATTTATACTTTACTCTTTGAAATCTCAATCCGTTCTAGGTTTAGGAGTCCAGTGGGCAGTCCTAATCTGTGACATCTATCTCTGCATGCATGCATGCTGGCCTAAAGAAGGTTGTCAGTCACTGAATTGGACTGCCCACTGGACTCCCAGGCTCAGAATGAGCTTTTCCACCGAAAAGTTACCATTTATACTGACTTATTTCTGTAACACTATTTCCATCCGCTCAGCTCATCCTGCTCTTCGACAAGATGCTGGTAGATCAAACTGTATTTTCATGCGGACAGGCTCCCTTCATCTTACAACCCATGAGCCACTCCACATCCACTTTGTGATGGCACCCACAACTGAACTTGCAGTCTAGAGAGTGGCTGCTTCAATGAACCCAAAACCCAGTGGTGGTACTTGATATTTTAACGAAATAAGAATCCCTTTATATATGTGTGTATATATATAGATATATACATATATAGATGCCCTGCATTTCTTCCTCTATCTTCCAGCAATAGCTCAGACTTGGTTAATCTGGTCGTGTGCAATTGCTGCATTGAAAGTGAGTTGTAGCTGGTCAAGATGCTGCCGATGTCCTAAGCTCAGAATGCTGCATGTAGATCACTCAGCAATATCTTGGCACCCATAGTGATCTGTAGTATTTATCTTTACACACCCTCATTGGTGAAACGGGCGTTAGGTGTGGAGTATTTTTACTATGGCTAAGAATGTACTATTATGTATCTTTGATTAAGTTTTGTCCTTCCTTTTCTTGATTGGCTTATTGTGTAATTATGATATATTTTTCTATTTGCGATTGGAATTGGAAGGAGCCCAATTGATTGTATATGACCTCTCCACATATGGTTGCACCTGTACTGTGTTGACATCGTTCAGCTTTATTTATTTTATTCTTTTTCAGTATTGTTTGTATTTTATCTTAAATAAAACATTGATATTAGGATATGGTATTTAGTCCTCTTTTTCTTCTTTTTGGTGTTAAGTGTTTATTTTACTAGGCTAGAAGGATTGTGACTTTTCTCTTTTGGTTTCCACAGTTAAAGTTTTTAATTGATCTAATTCAGTCAAAAATAGATCAAGAATGTGAGCTCTAGAAACCACAATGATAGCCAGATATGAGATTTAATATCTGCTATATCAAAGATTATACCAAAGCGTATTTCATCACTGCTATGCTCCTACATTGCTGTGTTCTTGTATGTGGTTTTTATCGGATTGCACTGATGGAAAATAATTTAATACTTTGGAAGGTTTGTGTGTTAAATATTCCTATATAAGCTGTTCATTACTGTAGCCTGAATCACTAATAATGACCTATTTGCTATTGTCTTTTGTCTTCTGTACTATCATGTTAACATTCATTTTTCACCTGGTCCATATTCAATTACTCAAACGTCTTGTTTGTGCTAATGTGTTGCTGAATTTGTGTCTACTTTTAATGAAAACCTGTAAAGTTTTTTTTTGTTTTTTTTAATGTACCCTTGAACACTACTACTTTTATTGTACTACTGCATTATGAAGTATACCTGATTAATACTATGTTGTTCTGCTGTAGGCTCTTTGTATATTGGGTTTGTCTTATGTACCCTTGATAGAAGATTATTGGAGGAAGCACCAGCCTCTAATCATGTTTTCCTTTTTCTTTGTTTTACACTGGTAACCATTCCTCTCTCCTCAGCCTAACTCCTTTTCTCCTTTTCTTTCTGTCTTCCACCTCCTGTCTCTCCTCCCTCCTTGCTGCAGAACCGAATGCACGAGTCTCTAATGCTCTTCGACTCCATTTGTAACAACAAGTTCTTCATTGACACATCGATCATCCTCTTCCTCAACAAGAAGGACCTGTTTGCTGAGAAGATCAAGAAGTCTCCTCTGACCATCTGCTTCCCAGAGTACACAGGTAAGAGGCAGGAAAACTGTGACTGACTTCAGCTTTGATCACTTTTTGTTAAAAATCTTAGAATAAGTTGATGACAAGGTGTCCTAGTACTGGGACCCCAAGCGGCCAGTTGCCATCTGCAGGAGAACCTCAAGTTTTCTTTGCAGTTGCTACAGCTGCTTGTGTTTTTCTTTAAAGATATCTCCAAAGTTACTTTCTATAAAATATAGGAGTGTACTGCAGTTCCCTATTATATTAGCAATGGAAATGTAGATAAGAATGAAAGGAAACAGTACCTGTAGCTAACTAGGACAAAAACTTTTTTTTTTTATTAGGAATAATGTATTATATTTATGCAGTTTCTGTATTCTACGTAAGAGCTGAAATTGCATTAGATTTATATTGGGTGTTATTATTTATAACAAGGTCTAGTAATAAAGCTGTAATAACGCTAATATACAAAGTTGATTTGGACTTACTCATATTATAAATTGCATTGACAAATGCATGCTACACTGAATTTTTAGAGTGAATGTCCTATTAACATACTTTTGTGACTTGGGCCAATTGTCCCACGTTTGAAGGGATATGTCCAACAAGTAATGGTTGACTGTCAGATTTGCTCACTGTTTTTAAAGCAGACCCTCCTCTTTTTGTTGTCCCTGTTATAACTAAAATTATCCCTTGTCTAAGGCATTTTAGAGTAATTTGCTAAATGAAGGTCCTGTGTGAAGTATGTTGTAACTCCACTAGGGTCGCTGTGTGGTTGTAAGTGATCTAGAGAGATCTATCTGAGCATATAGAAGATTTGTGCTGTCACTTACTATGCATTTAATGAGTAGCAGTGTTACCCATTTTTAGGACATAGGGCAGCATGTATGACCAGGGCTGCAGCAGTTTTCTGGTGTACTTTGAGCCAAAAAACTGTCGTAGCCCTGTCCGACATATGTTTGAATAGTCATATCCAAAAACTTGTCGCAGTCTGCACTAGACACACAACTTTTAAATGTGGCAAGAATGCACTAAAGTTTGGCGCAAAACTGCTATACAAGTCCATATCATGGCTGAGACAAAGTTTGGCACATAATACTCTTTCGTACATACTGTTGTATTCTAAATTCTTCTATATCGACTTAGAACTGGCGTGTTGGCTCCAAGTCTGATACATGTATTTAGGTATAAACATGGGCGGCTCTAGCCCTTATGGTGCCCTGGGCAGGTGTTTGAGAATGCATAAACCTCGACCCCTCCTTTTGTCCATCAACGCTTTATTTTCCTCTACATATCAGATCTATCTCTACTACCCACTGTTTTTAATCCTAAATAAGCTTTTCACCCTACAGGGAAGTGCTGCTGAGTTGCAGTGGTCTCCACTTACACATTGTATACCTGTGAAATTAGCACTGTTTTCTCGTCTATACATTTATAAACATATGTTAACCCCATTGTGTGCTAATATAGTTTTGTTATATATCATAATACAGAGTGGAACTCCTATTTTATTAAAGCAAAGCTAAATTCAACTGAATAGACCCAAGTTTAAAAGTTAAAATTTCTGCTGCTTGCAGCTGCCACAAAAAAGTTCACTGTATAATCTTATATATATTGATCCAAGAGAAAAAAATGGTTGTAAGCGCCACTAAGAGGTGATTAGAGGCAGTCAGAACTTTATAATGTACTAATATTGGAAGGTAAACTAAGAAATAAAATATAACTTTTATTATACTAGTTAAAAAACGAGAGAACCTAATCTTTCTCCCAAAATCTTATAAAGAGCTAAATACTTACTAACATACAACTATAACCATATATTATGTTATGTTACAACCAGTTAGAGAATGATAGAGTAGTCAAGACCATGAGAGAGGATAGTAACTAAGTCAATATCCTAAAGTATCCCTGCAGCGGTCCTATCTATTATTGACTAACTAATTTACAAGGAATAAAGCGTCCTGATAATGTCGACCTGTCCGGAACCTAACCCTGTCCAAAAAAAGCCCCTATCAGTCCCTAACACTAATAATGTGATAGAAAAGTGTTACATAAAAGAACAGTGCTCGGTGTGCAAAAAAAATATGAAATTATAAAGACAGATTTAGGTGTATTGGAAACATACCTGCATAGAATCTTGCGGTTAAGTGTATATTTTCTGCAGTCAGAGTTTTATAATGTCGTATGTGTGAAAAGGATTTGGAGTAACGTAGATAAACAGAGCTTCAACCCTATATTCAGAACTGTATTAGTTTGGACATTTACCCCATAGTCCACCCAGTCATATAAAGAAATGTTAAAGGGGTTGTCTCACTACAAGGATTGCTTTTTATGTTAAAGATCTTGCAAAATCAAGTCACTTTGTAATATATGTCCATTAACAATGTCATGCCTATTCTGAGATATCCCCTCTTGTATTGACTACATCAGCTTTTCAGGTCGCTATAGCTATAGACCTGTTCAATCTTTCATGATAGGCTGCCAGCACTGGTTGCTGTAGCTACAGACCTAGCTTCTACTGCAGCCTTGTAGAAGCCAGTAAACACGCCCCTGAATTCAAAATAAAACCAAGAAAACAGGACTGAATCAACGTAGTGAGACAACCCTTTAAGGCTGCCTATTCTCACTCTTGGGTGACCAATGGGCATCGTAGGTCTGGGACTGTGTTTCAGGGAGAAAGCAAAGCAGAGTGCAAGGGTTATGTGCAGTATGTGCAATCCAATACAGTAGCTGTAGGGTGGGCCCCCAGAATCAACATCACTGGTGGGCCCTTAGGCATGGCAAGCTTGGGAATGCTTCTCAGAGAACAAGGCAGAGTGGTGCAGGCTTGTGCAGTAGCTGTAGCTTGGGCCCTTGAAGTCAACTCTAGTCCAACACTGGGTACAATGGTCAATATAGAAGTAGAGCACTTCAGTACAGTAATTGTGCCTCACATTGTGATTATTAGGTTTAAATATACATTACCATGGTTAGATCTAAATATGGATTCCTAAATTCTGCTTTATCCATAACAGCCATTTACCCAACTGTATAACCCCCTTTTGACACTGCTCAGACATTTGTTTCTGAAAATAATATTATTGTAAATTAGGGCAGGACAGAGATTTATGTGATCTTTTTACATACACCAAGGCCCTATGAGAAGATCATTTTAATTCTTGGGTCACATGATATTTATTAACGCGTATTCGGATATGTAAAATCTACATCTGATCATTTAATGCGCTCTTTATGCACCAAAATACATATTAAAAGACTCATCAATAGTGTCCCATTGTTTTCCACAGAAATACACATCATCAGTTCACATGGTTCTTTTCTTTCATGCACCATTTGATTCCTTTTGCGATGCATAAAAATTGCGAGAGCATGTCAGTTATTGGTGCTTAATGGATTTATGCGCATAATTTTACAATGGAGCGTCAAAGGGGATTGCAAAAAGCACCACTTACATGTGTATTTTGTTGCACATAACGATGCGTAGCGTGACAGAAAACAAAATGTTATGAAAATGAAATGACGTTAGCTCTGCTGAAAATGTGCATCAAAATACGCAGCAAAAAACACATGAAAAGGCAACAAAGCAAAAAAAAATGCAAAATGCAGAAAAACTGTATTTTCTACAATGCAGTATGCACGAATTTTACTGCTAAATTTTATACCGTGAACGTTGCCTGTGTTCCCCCTTTAAAAGAATAACAGTATCTGAGAAACTAAAGAAGTAATAGGCTGAGTACGGACTTCATCGCAGTTATCAATAGGATATGTCATCACTTTGTAGTCACTAGGAATCCAGGACCCCTATCGATCCTAGTTACATAGTTAGTACGGTTGAAAAAAGACACGTGTCCATAAAGTTCAACCAAGGGTGGGCAAAATGTGGGTGAAGGGAGGGAGACAAGGACTTCAAGCCCAGCCTCACCACTGGTTAATGCCCTGAAACCCACAAGGCAAGAACCAATCTGCTTCAGGGAAGACCCCATCTCTGACCCCATTGCCATCACCAGACAGGATCCAGAATTTTACATGGCTACGTACGTATTAATATTCTGTAATTTCAGGTAGTTATCTAAATCTTTCTTGAAACTCACAACTGTTCCTGCTGTGACCAGCTCCTCAGGCAGGCTATTCCAAAGATTTACAGTTCTTACAGTGAAGAACACCTTTCTCCTCTGGTGATTGATTCCTTTTTTCTCCAGCCAAAGGGAATGTCCTTTTATCTTTTGAGAGCGCTTTACATGAAATAATTTTTCCCCATACTTTTTGTAGGGACCATTTATATACTTATATAAAGCAATCATGTCGTCCCCCTCTCACCCCGGAGCCGTCTTTTCTCAAGACTGAATAAGTTCAATTCTACTAACCTCTCCTCATAACTAAGATGCTTCATTCCCCTGAGAAGTTGGGGTGCTCCACTATGCACGCTCGGTCTAGCACCATGACATCATTGCTATAAACTGGAGCCCAGAACTGAACAGCATATTCCAAGTGAGGTTGCACCAATGCTTTATACAGCGGTAAAATTACATCTTTGTCCTGCGAGTCCATGCCTCTTTTATTACACGTCAGTATCTTGCTTGCCTTAGAGGCTGCTGATTGACACTGCATAATGTTCTGTAGTCTATGATCTACAAGAATGCCCAGATCTTTCTCAACAAGCGATTCCCCCAGCTTTTCTCCCCTAGGACATATGATGTCTGCAGATTATTCTGACCCAGATGCAGAACCTTATATTTATCCGCATTGAACCTCATTTGCCAAGTGGATGCCCAAACACTCAGTGTGTCCAGGTCTGCTTGCAATTTATGAGCATCTTCCATAAATTGCACTACCCTACATAGCTTTGTGTCATCTGCAAAAATAGAGACCGTGCTATTGATCCCTTCCACTATATCATTAATAAATACATTAAATAAAAGAGGACCCAATACTGAGCCCTGCAGCACACCACTCACAACCGGGGACCACTCAGAGTAGGAGTCATTTACCACCACTCTCTGAGTACGATCTGATAGCTAGTTTTTAATCCAATTACATACTGTTATTTCTAACCCAATGGATTCTAATTTACCCAATAAACGCTTATGAGGGACAGTGTCAAATGCCTTTGCGAGGTCGAAAAACACAATATCCACAGCTGCCCCACTATCCAGGCTTCTACTCACCTCTTCATAAACACAGATCTGGTTGGTCTGACAACCCCTGTCCTTAGTAAAACCATGCTGAAAATCACTTATAATATTGTATTCTGCCACATATTCCTATATATAGTCCCTTATGAGCCCCTCAAACATTTTTCGCACAGTAGATGTTAAACTTACTGGTCTATAATTACCTGGGCAAGACTTGGAGCCTTTTTTGAAGATAGGAACTACATTTGCCTTGCGCCAGTCTCCTGGCACTATATCAGTCACCAGAGAATCTCTAAATATCATGTACAGGGGCACACCGATAACCAAGATGACCACTTGGGTGTAAGCTGTCTGGGCCTGGAGCCTTGTTCACATTCAGTTTATTTAACTTGGCTTGGACCCTTTCTACACTAAGCCAATTATATCAGATGATGTATTAATAGTACTGGCACCGCTCCCATAAGTACTGACACCACCAACATCCACACTGGGCCTGGCCACATCAGCTGCTTTCTCCTCGTTAGTATGTGTCAGTAAATTAACGCTGTGGCTCCGCTTTTTTACTCTGCACTCTCTGGGTGCATGTCATGGTCCTATTTAAGTCAATGGTGGCTGTTGTCCCCTGCATGGCGGAGAGTGCTGCTGTGCAGAGAAATCTTAGAAGTGGACACAACACTAAATTAGCACTGCAGCCCCCTTCACTATTGGGGTCAGTAAGGGCCCCAGAAGTTGGGTCCCAACCAATTTTGAAGTGATAGGTTTTTTTTTGTTTTTTTTTAAGAGCCGGGGTGTCAGTGAGAGAAGTGTACAGTCATGGCCAAAAGTTTTAATGACGACACAAATATGATATTTTCACATGATCTGTTGCCCTCTGGTTTTTATGTGTGTTTGTAAATGTTTTTATCAATAAAAAAATACAAGTCAATCATATTATGATTAACAAAAGCTTTTTTGACAGAATGAGTTAATGCAGCAAGTAAAATATTTGCTTTTTTGCCCCTTTTCTTCGGACCTCTGCTTTCCCCCTGGATGCTCTAATCAATTCTGGCCCAAAATCCTATGATAGCAGTCTATCTTGCAAAAATCAATGCTTGATTTTGTCACAATTTGTTGGTTTTTTTTTGTCCCCCGTCTTTTGATGATTGCCCACAAAGTTCTAAAGGGGTTTAGCTGGGGGTTTTTCCAGGCCATGGACCCAAAATCTTGTTTTTTCCAGCCATTTATTTTCACTAGTGTTGAGGATTACGTTGGCTATCGACATGGGCGATAGTCGAAGTCGGCCCCATCGATAAGGTTTTTTCGATAGTGGCAGGTTTTGAGCGAGCCATTAAAGTCTAGGGGAGAGAAAAAACACCTTCATTCTTACACCCAAAAGGGCGGGAAACGGGAATTACAGCCACAACAGTCAAATGGATACTGTAATCTTAGGCAACCCCCTTAAAGCTATAAAAGCCACAAAAAAAAAGCCCACCCCCCCCCTTCACTATCCCTTCTTGACCCGCATGCCCTTTTAAACCTGCATCACCCAAAAATTTAAAAAAGTGCCAGAAGGAAGTATTATTTGAACCTCATTTACTTGAATGGACATTTAAAATCCCCCCGTCCTGGAACGCAGAGAGCCCCAAAAAATGCATGACCCCCCAATTTAAAAATGCCGGAAAAAGGAGTCTTTCAACCACTATTTTAGTTTTACTGGACATTTACTATCCCTGTCCTGGGCCACAGCAGAGCCCCAAACCTGCATGACCCCAGTTAAAATGCCGGAAAAAGGGTCTTTTTAACCCCATTTAGTTGAAATGGACATTGACTATACCTGTTTCCCGGCCCAATGACCACCGGGGTTACATGGGGGCGGGAGGAAAACAAGGCTGGCGTCCGTCCTTCACGCATTTAAAAAGCCGATACGCAGCACAAAAACGCGTGTGAAGCAGAGCGCGGAAGCGGAAGGTGGAAAATCCAGCCTTCCCCAGTACACAGTCAAGACCTGGGGAGCGCTTGCCCCTCCCTATGAGTGCGGGCCAAATTGAGCTTACTTTTAAAAAAATGGTGGTTTCCTCCCTTTTCCCCCCGGAGCCCCTTTTTCTGGCATTCTTTTTCTCATTTTACTCAACGTGTGGAGGAAAATTTTCCTTTTACTTTGTTCTTGTCCCTGCTCCATACTCCATGCCCCTTTAATAACCTCATCTGGTCAAGTTTTCCTGTACCCCCCTTGTACAATTAGAGGAATTTTTTACCACTATTTTTTACATGAATTTTTTTTTGTAGTTTTATTCTAAAAAAAAATTTTTTTTAAATAGGTGGAATCCCCCCATGTCTTTTGTTTCTCTTTTTTTTTTTTGTATTAAATGGGTTTTTCTCAAAACAGGGATTGATAGCGATGTTAAAAATCTTTCAAAAACAAGTCATTTTGCAATATGTGTCCATTAACAGTGTTTTC
>JAODAL010024249.1:0-60965 GCA_025379985.1 Phyllomedusa bahiana | reverse complement strand
CCAATAGAAAAAAGAAAATAAAAAAAACAAACTCCCGAAAAAAAAGAAAAAACAAAAAAAAGCCCCAAAGAAGAGAATAATGAAACAAAAAAAAAAAAAAAAATTGGGAACAGCCTCCCCAACAAATACCCCAAAAAAAGATGAACAATTTTTTTACAGCCCTATAAGATGCGTGGGGAACACAAAAAACAATGACTGTATTTTTTGATCTAATCAAAAAGGGATTTTTTTAAAACTTTTTTCTTTTTAAAAAAAAAAGGCAATTGTATAACCGATACCCTAAAACCCTTTTTTAACCACTAAAAAAAAACCCGAACCACCCCAAAGATAAAAACAATATACCCTCCCAAATGACATTCATTTTTTCCATAATATCCAAAATTATTCACATTTACAAACTTGTGGACTGAATTGTATCGGAAAATGCAACGCAGCATAAACAACATCAGTGTAAAGCCCAGGCTCCCCAAAGAAACAACAGTAACCAAAAGCACGGGGTGCTGTTCCTCTAAAATTGGTTTTGCCCCCCCTCATTTAAAGAAAAAAGGGTCTGCCAGGAAAACCCGAACTAGAAAAGCTGGGCCACATAAAAAAAACTTTTTTAAATAGCCCCCATCTCCCCAAGAAAAAAAAAAAAAAGTCATACATTTTACCAAAAAAATACTGCAAAAAGGGTAAAAAAATTTCCTTTATAACCAAAACATACGTTACCAAAAACAAAATCCTACCATACTAAGACCAACAATAACAAAATATGAGTACAAAGGGGAGCAATAAATGGCCCCCGAACAAGGCCAATTTTTAGGCCACATTACACACTTTTTTGCCACCTGTTTGGGGTATCCATCAGATACCAAAAAAAAATTAATCCCAAGGATACAGTAAAGGGAAGGGTGATGACCCCCTTGACTTGATGGGCAAACAAACCCCCCTTTTTTGGACAAAGTTTGCCTTTATTTTGTGAAGTGCCTTTTTTGGGCATAAAACAAAAAATGTGGCCGACCAACGTTCCTACAATACAAGACCAAATTTACGTACAGTTAAATTCAGTGCTTACGGTGGCGTTTCTCTAAGTGAATTTTTTTACTTTTTTCTTTTTTTTCTCTCCACCTGCCAAGAAAACCAAAGTGACTTTTTCCAGCCAAACTTATTTTTGCACTTTTTTCGAAAACCCCCTTAGGCCTCCTAAATTCTCAGCACTCTATCTACCTTTTCTCCCCCTCTATACAACTCTTATCAATTGAATGGTTACCCCTGGGCCCAACACAGTAGGGTTATCCTTAAACAGCAAAAGTACCCCAACTAAAGGGCTCAATTTTTTTCAAAAAGTAAGGGGGCACCCTTTTTGTTTCCCATTGTAGCCTTCTTTCTGTCCCCCAAATTGTAAAAACCAGGGGGGCCCAAACTCCATTCCTCCCCCCCCCCCCCCACCAACCCGGTCATGTTTTTTTAGGACTCCCACAGAATGCACTGACAATAATAAGGGCACCTTGTCACTGCTAAAAGGAAAGCCAGAAAACAGACCGTTGGTGGGCGGAGGCTGAGTTTTGGAAAAACCCCCGTGGTAGACCAATCCTCACAATATTTAGGTACTCCCCTCATTTGAAGTTTTTTCCAGGGGCCCCTTTTTACAGGTACTGGACATGCTCCTGCTTTCCGCCTTTTTTTTCTGCCTTTCCCTGAAAACAACCTAACCTGCTATTCTCAGTGACCCACCATTTCAGGAGCCCACCAAGGGTTTTTTTCCACTGCCTCTCCCGAGACCCTGTACTTGAAACAGGTCCCCCTTGGGATCACAGGGCTCCTCCCATTAAAATTTCAGTGGGAGTTCTGAGTACACCCCGGGGCCCACAGCATCAGCTGATCTAAAACCCTTAAAGAGAATGGAGAAATAAGCACATGCACACCACCTCTCTTTTTCAATTAGCTTTGGGACAAAATGTATTAAGGGGGGAGGGGTTTCACAAAGTTATCAAAAACATTTGCCAAAAAATCCTAAGTGGGAACCCCAGTTCCCCACAAGCTATATTCGGAACCCCCATAGAAAATAATGGGGAGATGTGCGCCCTTCTTTCTCTCAAGACTTTTTGGATACAGCGTCTAAAAAGCAAAACCCGCAGGAAAAAAGGCTGAGGGGAAACCCTATAAATCTCATTATTTTTGAATTTTTTTAGTCCTATCTGCCACTAGATGCCCCCTAGGGGACCCTTTTTTATTCTTACTAACACATTATTACTAAACATAAAACCAAAACTTAAAAAATTTACTTTAAAGTCTGTGTTAGAATTTTTAAAATCTGGTCCCTAAATTGTTTTATAGAAAGTTTAATCCTGTTTTGCATTTAATTCTTTAATCCTCACAAGCAGTAAACAGTGATTTTCCCATTGAGGAAAAATTGCGAAATAATTAGTGCCAAAACCTTGCTACTTTTTTTCCTTTATCGGGGCTTGAAAAATTGGTTTTAAAAGAAAATTAATAAAAAAAGGGGGTTTCTACAATTAAATTTAAAAAAATTTTTTTTAACTACAAGAAATACCAAAAATGTTTTTTTTTTTTTTAGTTAAAGGGGTTTTTTTCCATGAAGTAAAAAATTTTACGTGGGAACTTGCAAAAAGAAAAAGCAAAAACTTTTTTAAACCATTCATTATTATTAAAAAAAATTCTGCACCGTTTTTGTTTGGCGCTCCTTTATACCCCATTTTTTCCACAGCTTGTTCCGGGGGATACACCGGGGCGAAGTTTTGTCAGCCCCCCGGTCACACATGCTCAGACATCACCCCTTCCCAGGCAGCTACTAATTCGAACCCCCCGGGTGCTGCATTCTCCCCCCTGTCCTTAGGACAGTTTAGTAAAAATTAAATAGTGCAAATAAATAAAAAAGAAACCTAAATGGGGTTTGGCATTGATAAAAAGAAAAAAAACCCCACAGTTAGGGGTTCCTGCGGGTTTTTGAACCTAGACCCTTTGTGACTAGAGGCAAAAATTTAAAACCTCTCACTACCAAAATGCTTTTTACATAAACAGATTTTTTCTTTAAAACTACAGAAAAAGGCCGGTGATGTCATCCCCTGGGGCCCCCCACGTGATAGAGTTCAAAAAAAAATCGCACACCCCCCCCTTTTTCTGAGAAACCCCGAGCTAAAAAAGGGGGTTTGGGGAAAATATGAAAGAATTGTGGCAAAACCCCTTTAAAATAAGACCCGCCCATCTTAAAATGCTATGGTGAAAGCCAAAAAACTAAAGAATTGTCACATCAATACAACCCCTTTTTAAAATTTTACCAACCGGGCGATTACCTGAGGGTTCCAGTACAGGGTTTTTGCGGGGGGAACCCACCCCCTCTTGGGCAAAACACCCCCCTTTGATTTAGCATTATTCTGTAAATTTGTGTCATTATACACCCCCTGGGCATTTTTATATTTAGAGAAATTTTTAATTTTTTAATCGGGGGAAAAACCCCTTTTTAAAAAATGACAAAGAGCAGAGTTTTCCTACAAGGGGTTTTAGGGGAAAAGGGAGAAAAAGCTACACCCTATAATACCTGTTTGTAGAAGTACATGCCTTTCAAAATTGTAAAGTAGGTCTATCCCCTGTCATTGCTTTCATTGTCAAAATAACTTTTAAAATTTAATGCCGCCTTTTTTTTTTTAAATTTTTTTCAGGTTTCTGTCAAAAAGGGGCATTCCAACCCTGCCAAAAATAAACGGGAAGGGAAATTTTGCATATGCTGCACAATACAAAATTTTTTGGTAGTGAAGAGTTTTGGTGGATTTTTCACCAAACAATTACGTTACTTCATGCAAAAAATTTTTTGATGCCGCTCAACTGTGATGGACTTTCAGTTAAAAAACTGGGACAAATTAAATGACTCACAAAACCAACAGAGACACCAAAATTTGGGGGATTGCATTAACTGGATCCATCATGGATTTTTGATTCGCAAGCCCACCCTACAGCATTGTACATGTTTATAACTGCTGCCCATTTTGGAAAGCCATTGTCTTCAGCTAAAATTAGGGAATTCGAATAAAAAAGGGGAGTTCTTTGTTTAGGTTTCCCCAAAACTTTTAAAGCCAAAAAATGGAATTGTTTACAAATCTTTCTCTCGGAGGACCTTTTCGCCCCCGCATTACAAAGGAAAAAACACACGGGATGTGACGGGGGAAAAACGGGGAATGCTTTTTTTTTCCCCTTTTAATTTCTGTGATGGGGGGGCACCCAGGAAAACAAAAACACCCCTCGGGTTCAAGTTTTTGCCAAAGGTTTACAGAAACACAGAAAATTTTTTGAAAATTTAGCTTTTTTTGGTCAAGAGGGGCCTTTCAAAGGCCATTTCCAAAAAAACCCCGGTTTTAAAAAGGGGGCCGTATTTCCGGTCCGTTTTTTTAAAAAGTGCCGAATTTCCCCCAAATTTAAAGGGGTTTTAAAAAGGGCCCCCCCTTTTCTTTTCCGGAAAACCAAAACTTTTTCCTAAATAGAAAAACCTATGGATAACCCCCCCTTCCCCCCTCCCCCCCGGGGCCAAAATCCCCCGGGCGGGGAAAAAAATTGGGGAAAATTTTAATTCCCCAGCGGGGGAAAAAACCGCCCCCCCCCGGGTAAAATTGGAAAAGCCCAAAGGGCCCCCCGGGGGGAATTTCCCCCGCCCCCCGCTTCACTCCCCCTTTTGCCCAAACCCCCTCCCCCCCCCCCCCGCCCACAGGGCCCCGAAATTTGGGGGGGAAACGAAATTTAAACGCCCCCCCGTTTTAAGCCTTTTTAAACCAAAGCCTAAAGGTGGAATTTTTTTAAAAAATTTGGTAACAGGGGCTGCCCCCCGTTGGGGAAAAAGGAAAAAGGGTAAATAAAACGGTAAAAAAAAATTTTTTTTGTAAAAACAAACGCGGGGCCGGGCCCCCGGAGGGGTTTTACCCGGGGTTTGGGCAAATCGCCTGGGCCCCGCCTCCCTTCCCCCCTTTTCCCAAAAAGGGGGCCCCAAAAGGGGGTCCCCCCCCGCCCCCAAACCCCGGGCCCCCCCAGTCCGCCCCCCGGGGGCCCCCAGCGCCCGGGGGTTTCCCCCCCCCCCTTTGAGCGCTTTTTGCGGGGGGGGGAAAAGGCGACCGCCCCCCGCCCCCGACAGGGGGCCCGGACCCCCCCCCCACCCGGAGGATCGCTGGACCCCCTCCGGTAAGCCCCCGGGGGCCGCCCAAAAAACGGGGCCCCCCGGGGCCCCCCCCATAGCGCGGGGGGCCCCGGGCGCGGTTTCCATCGGTTTCATTTTTGGCACCCGCCCCGCAAATAAAGTGGGGGCCCAATCGCGCCCGTTTGGCCCTCTCCCTGGGGCGAAAAACCAGCGCGTCATGGGGTGTGCGCCCCAAAAGGGAGTTTGGGGGAGGAGCCCCCGGCGGCCAGAAAAGAAAAGGGGCCCCCCGGGCCCCCCGGAAAGCCGGAAAGGTATTAAAATTTTTTTGTTTATTTTTCCCCTGCCTGGGGGGCCCCCCTTTCCCCCCTTCCCCGGGGGGGGGGGGCCCCCAATGGGGGCCCTCCCCCGGGGGGGGGGGGGGGCCCCCTTAAAAGGGGGCCCTGCCTGGGGGGCCCCCCCCAAAACGCCGGGGCCCTTAAAAGCCCCCCCCCAAAAACCCCCCTGCCCCCGGGTAGCCCCCTTTTATCCCGGGCCTGTGGCCCCCCAAAACCCCCTTTTCCCCCTTTTGGCCCCCCTATAGGGCCTTTTGCCTGGGGGGCCCCCAAAATACCCCGGCCTGGGGCCCCCCCAAAACCCCCCCCTTGGGGGCCCCCCCTTAAAAAACTCCCTCCCTTT
Organism: Phyllomedusa bahiana; assembly: GCA_025379985.1. Classification (NCBI taxonomy): domain Eukaryota; kingdom Metazoa; phylum Chordata; class Amphibia; order Anura; family Hylidae; genus Phyllomedusa; species Phyllomedusa bahiana. The sequence goes on along the minus strand of JAODAL010024249.1, from coordinate 55,168 downwards.
TTGGGCCCCCAAAAATTGCCTCCCTTTAACCCCCCCCTTTACCCCCCTCCCCCTTTTTCCCCCCCCAACATCCCTGCCTGCCCCCCCCCCATAACCCCTCCCCCGGGGGGGCCCCCATACCCCGGGCCTTTGGGCCCCCCATAACCCCCCCTTTTCCCCCCATAAACGCCTGCCTTTTTCCCCCCCTTTTCCCCCCCTCCCCGGGGTCCCCCCCAAAACGCCCCAGTGAACCCCAAAAAACCCCTTTCCCCTGTTTCCCCCCATACGCCCCCCCCCTTTTCCCCCCTAAAAACCCTCCTGTGGCCCCCTTTACCCCGTGTCCCCAAATTGGGCCCCCCTTTTAACCCTCCCCCTTGGGGGGGCCCCCATACCCCCCCCGGGGGGGGCCCCCATTAACCCCCTTCCCCTGAAAACCCCCCTTTTACCCCCCTCCCCCTTTAGCCCCCTATAAAAACCGGGCCTGGGCCCCCCCAATACCCCTCCCCTGGGGCCCCCCCTAAAATCCCTTTCCCAAAGGGGCCCCCATACCCCTTCCCCTGGGGCCCCCCCAAAACGCCGGCCCGGGAAGCCCCTCTAAAAACCGGGGCCCCGGGTCCCCCCCATACGCCCCCGGTCCCCCCCAAATAAACCTCCCGGGGGGCCCCCCCAAAAAACCCCCTGCCTTTTCCCCACTATAAACGCCCCCTGGGGGCCCCCCAAAACCCTCCCCCTTTTACCCCTAAAAAACCTGCCTGGGGGGGCCCCAAAATACCCCCCCCCTGTCCCCCCTATACCCGCCTGGGCCCCCGCCTGTTACCCCCTTTTACCCCCTCCCTGTCCCCCCCCAAAATCCCCGCCCCCCTGTCCCCCCCCCCTAGCCCTTCCCCTTTTTGGCCCCTAAAAACCGCCGCCTTTTTCCCCCCAATACCCCTCCCCTGTCCCCCCTAAAAACCCCCGGGCCCTGGGCCCCCCCCCAAAACCCCCCCTCCCCTTGGGCCCCCCCATACCCCCCTGCCGGGGGCCCCCCCAAAAAACGCCCCCCCTGCCCCCCAAATTAAAAAACCCCTCCCCTTTTCGGCCCCCCAAAACCCCCCCCCCCCCCCCCCCCCCTTTGGTTGGGGGCCACAAAATTACCCCCTCCCCTTCCCCCCCAAAACCCGGGCCTGGGGGGCCCCCAACCCCTTCCCCCTGGGGGGCCCCCAAAGGCCCCCAAATTTACCCCCCCCTGGGGGCCCCCCCAACCCCTTTTGCCTGGGGGGCCCCCAAAATACCCCCCCCGGGTTGGCCCCCCAAAACCGCCACCCTGTGCCCCCCAATTACCCCCCTCCCCCGGGGGCCCCCCAAAAAACGCCTCCCCTGAGCCCCCAAAACCCCTTCCCGGGGGGCCCCCATTCCCTCCCCCTTTTTGGCCCCCTTTATACCCCCGGGGCCCCTAAGCCCCCTATTCGGTTTTGCTTAAAACCCCCCAAATACCCCCCTTCCCCTGACCCCCCCCTTTTTTTAAAAAATTCCCCCGGGCCCTTTCCCCCCCAAACCCCTAAAACCTCCCCGAGCCCCCTAAAGCTATAAAAACCTCCTGAAAAGGGGGGCCCCTATTTTCTATATACCTCCCCCTGAGAGGGCCCCTAATTACCCCCCCTTTTAAAACCCGGGGCCTGAGAGGGGCCCCAAAAAATCTTATCCCCCCCCTGAGCCCCCCCCAAAATTTTTAATAAAACCCAAACCGGTTTTTTGGGGGGAAAACCAAATAAAACATATCCCCTCCCCTAAACCGGTTGGGGGGCCAAAAAAAATCTATATCCCCGGGTCTAAAAGGGGGGGGAAACTTAAAAAACCTAAAATTTTAAGGATTTACGGGGAAAATGGGGGAGGTTTTTCCAAAAAGATTTTTTTGTGCCCCCAAACCCCAGGGCCCCGAGAAAAAAGGGGGCCCGGGGAAAAAAAATTCAGCATAAAGGGTGTAAAACCGGGAAAATGGAAAAAGAAAAGGGAACGTAAACCGACGTTTGATCAAAAAAAGCCGGCCCCCGGGTGAGTAAAACCTAAATGAAACGCCCCAGTGAAAAAAAATTTAAAAATTTCGGGCAGAGCGTTTTCCCATACAACTAGAAATCAAACCCCCAAAAGGGCCCCAAGAAAAAGGCGGGGGGGTATATTTTAAAAATCAAAAACCCCCCTTTTGGAAAAAGTTTGGAAAAACCCCCCAAAAAGTGTGGGGCCCGTTTTTTCGGCCCCAGGGTCGGGGGGCAGGTTTTTTTTAAAACCCCCTTTAAAAAGGGGAATATTTTTTTGGGGCCCTTGGTTTTTTGTGGGAAATTTTTTTTTTTTTTAGAAAAACAAAGGGAAATTGGCGTTTGGTAGTTTTGGGCCCCCATGAAACCCCGGGGGGGGATTATTGGGTTGGTTTGGTTTTTTTTAAAGGGGTTTTAAAAACCAGCCCCCAATGGGGGGGGAGGGGATTTTAAAAAAAGCTTTTTTGGGCCAGGGTTTTGATTTTTTAATTGAAACAGTAAAACCCCCCCCTTGGGGAAATTTTGGACTGGACCCTATGTGGAAAAAATCAAAAAAAATTAGGGGGACGGGCCCGGGCCCGCGGGGGTTGGGAGGGGGAAATTTAGTGTGGGGGGGGGCCCCCATTTTTTTTGGGAGGGGGAAAGGGGGGGGGGGGGCCGGCCTTTGGGCGAACTTGCCTGGGGAAAACCAAAAAAAGGGCCTTGCCCCCCTCCCCTGATAAAAAAGGTTTTCAATAAAAAAATTTTTAAAACCCAGACACCCAAAACCAAAATTTTTTATTTTTCAACCCAGGGGAAAACCCCTTTAAAGGGGGTTTTCCACCTTTTAAAAAAAGGTTTTTTTTTAAATACCCTTCCTCGGGCCCCCCAAGAAAAAAGAAAAAAAAAAATTTTTAAACTCCCCCCCCCCCCCTTTTCCGAAATTTTCCCAGGGGAAAACCTCCTCTCCAGTCCCCCTGTTTTAAAACACAGCGCCCCCCTTTTTAAATTTTGGGAAACCCCATCCCCCGCCCCGGGCCCTGTTTTTTTTGGGGTTTTGGCAGAAAGTCCCCACATCCCCCCAAAAAAACCCCTTTTTTTTCCCCCCCCGGGAAGGGGAACACCCTTTGAACTTTTGGTTTGACCCCAACCAAAAACCCCAATCACCCGGCCCTTTTTTACGGGGGGTTTTTCCCCTTTAAAAAGTAAAAAGCCCCATGAAAACAGAAAAGGGGAAAACCCCAAGCGCGGGGGAAAAGGGGAAACGGGGGAAAGGGGGGAAAAAATTTTAAAATAAAAAAAAAAATGTTTAAAATTTTAAAAAATTTCCTTTTTTGTTTTTTTTCCCAAAAATTTAAAAACAAAAAAATTTAAAAAAAAAAATTATATTACCGTTTTTTTTCCCCTTTAAAATAAAACCCCGAAAGGGGGATTGGGGGAAAGCCCCCAAAAAATGAAAAACCCCCCCCCCCAAATAAAAAATTTAACCCCAAAATTTTTTGGTTCCTTCCCTTTTGGTTGCCCCTTAATGCTTTTTTGCCCGGGCCCCCGGGGAAAGGGTTGTTTAAACAAATCCCCGGCCCCAAAAAGGGGCCTTTTTCCCCCTAAAACCCAAAAACCCCGGGGGCCGGAGCCCCCCCCTCCCCCCCCCCAAGTGCGGTTCCTTAAAAAACCCAATTATGGCCCTTCCTTTTTTCCCGGAGCAATATAAATGAAAAACCCCGGGGGCCGACCCCGAGGTTTTTCCAAGGGTCCAAAAAAGGGGCCCCCCGGGCGGCCCAGACGGGGCTTCCGAGGTTATAAACCCCCCGGTTTTTTTTAGGGTTTTCCCCCGGTTTTATTTCCACCCCCCAAAGGCCGAGGGGAGGAAAAAAAGCAAAAGGGGAAAAACCCCCCCCCCCGGGGAAAACCGGAAAACCGGGGAAAAGGAAAAATAAAATTGTTTTTTTTTTTTTTGAATTAAAAACCCCCCAAAGGCCCTTGGCCTAACCTGCCTAACCCGGGGGTTTTTTTTCCCCCTGGCCTTTAAATTTTATTTGGCCCAAACGGGCCCCCCCTAAAACCCCTAAAAGCCGGCCCTTTTAAACTTTTGGGGGTAAAAAGAATGTAAGACGCTGTCTTACTTTCGGGGAAACACGGTAGTTATGGCATTGCCATAATCATACTGACCTATAGAATAAAGTTATCACAGTATATTAACTGTATGGTGGATGGTGTAAGTTCAAAATGCAAAAACACAGCCAATAAGTTATATGAACCCCAAAATGTTGGCATAAAAAAAAACTTGCCTTGAAAAAAAAAGTCCCTTACATCGCTATGTTGACAGAAAAATAAAAAAAAGTTACAGCTCTTGTAATTAGGTGATAAAATGCAACAAATCGCTAGGTCCCTAAGGGGTTAAAAACATTTTGGTCTGAACCTAAAACCAGGGGCCTTATGTATGAAAACTGTCCAGGAGTAAGACTGTTTTTGTTGCCAATAACAACCAATCAGAGCTCAGCTTTCATTTTTCCAGAGCACTATATGACATGAAAACTGAGCTCTGATTGGTTGCTATGGGCAACAAGGGAAGTCTCAGGGCATGTTCCCACGACAAGGGACAAATACCGTCCGGTTTCCAGCCGGTATTTGTCCGGTTTTGCGGCAGTCCCTACGGCCGCGTTGGGGACGGCTTTTCTCCGCGATGAGCGGAGAACAGCCCTCCCATTGAGGTGTTCATATTCCATCCGGAAACCAGACGGAAGAATGAACATGCTCAATGTTTGTTGAGCGGACCGCGGGCGGCAAAACCGCCCGACGGAAAACCCGTGCAGTAGGGACTGCTGCACGGGTTTTCCATAGAGCACAATTGTGCTAATTTTCGGCCGGTTTTTCAGGCGGTCCGCAAACCGGATGAAAAAACCGGCAGAAAACCCTTGAATGCGTGCGGCGAATACGCGCCACAAGTAATGAATGTCAATGGGGCCGCCCCCCCCCCCCCCCCCCGCGCCCCGGCCCCCGCGTGCCACGCACCGCAATTACTCCGTGTGAACACGTAGCCTTAGGCCTCGTTCACACGGCTTATTTCTCCGCGGATTGGTACTGCAGTACGGCGCCAATCCGTCGGAGTAATTACGGTAATCCACTGCTCTCATAGAGAACAGTGGATTCCGTCGCTCCTCCCCGCTCGGCGAATCCGCCGCGGGGGGAGAAAGTGACATGAACATTATTTACGGCGTGTACGCGCCGTAGATAATGCATTGTCTATGGGCCGGGGAGCGGCGCCCCCGCTGCGCTCCGGCCCCGCCTCTGTCCGGCCCCTTATTCATGCCGGATTTGTGAGCGCAATCCGGCTCACAAATCCATCGGGAATAAGCCGTGTGAACACGGCCTTACTGCTAGACAGTTTTCATACATAAGGCCCACTTTGTTTTTCTCTAGTCTAGTGTATGGGAATAATGTACACAGTAATGTCACACTGCAGAGATTATACAGGCAGTAATAACACAGGAATAATCTACTAATTGAATTGACAACAGAGGGATTATGCAGTGAAGTCAGGATAATGCAAGCAATTCCACATAACAAAGAAAGTGCAAATAAGTAACAGTAAAAAGGGCCTCATGTATGAAAACTGTCTAAATCTAAGACTTTCTTTGTTGCCCATAGCAACCAATAAAAGTTCCCCTTTCATTTCAACTAGGGCTCTGGAAAAATGAAAGGGAGGCTCTGATTGGTTGCTATGGGCAACAAAGAAAGTCTTAGATTTAGACAGTTTTCATACATGTTCCCCAATACGTATACAACGATGTCACAGCACAGGGAAGATGCACTTAGTGTTGTCACAGCAAAGAGATTATTCACATAGTGATGTTACAGTACAATGTTAAAGCATACATTGATGTCACAGCACAGAAATAATGAACACAGTGATGTCACACTGCAGGGGGAATGGACACATTAAAATCATAGCACAGAGATAATGCATGACCCTAAGCAGCGCCTATTCCTCTGCTGCTTACTGGCCAAAAACCTCCAATCCCCCATAACCTTTATCCCAATAAAAACACGGAGACCTTGGCTTGGATAATTCTGGCCACAGCAGCCATTTTATTTAACAAACACAGTTTAACAAAAACATAATGCAAATGAGCATCCCCAATACCCATTTGCCCGGAACCCCATCACCACGGAAACCAGCTTGGGGCTGAGGTCCTTGGAGACATGATATCCAAAACGTACCAGAACCTGGCGACACCATACTTCTTTTCCACCACAGTTTTACCCCCAGCCGCCACCCCCGGCTTCAGGGCACCAAAAGCCACCTCAGGCGGCTACTTCCGTCACCTGCTCCCAAGGACGCTGCCCTGTGGAGCCCCACACTTCGCCAGGCCGGTCCATCCACCAATTGGGAGCCAAGCGGAGCCTGACTCCCCCACTCCTTTCCACCGACTCCAAGGACCCCAAACCGCCAAAGCTAGCGTCCATGCTACCTCATGGGCGCGACGCCCCCCCACAGCCCCAATGCTCGTTCAAGTCCATCGCGAATATCCAATGACCACAAGTCCAAACCGACCGCGTTCAAATGGACACCGTCACTTCTCCAGAAGTTACCGTCCCCCGATTCCAATTCCCTATGCCTCACTACAAAACCCCCATTCCTTGCAACAAAGGATGCCACCGCCTTATTCACTTTGATCCGTGCCTTGTTGATCCCTAACGCCGAATCTGCATGCCTCCAAGACAATCTAGGAACTATGTCGGACCACAAGGTAATCATTCCTGGGTACAATGCCCACAGCCTCAATAAGTCATATTTCATGTCCCTAATCAATTCCCTGATTGGGCGCAACCCCAGATCGTTCCCCCCAACGTGAAACACAGCCATATCAGGTGGCTTATCCCAGGCAACGAATTGCCGGAACTCCGGCAGAACCTGGCTCCATCTTAGGCCTCGCTTCCCGATCCAGCGCACCACCGCCAAATCTTCGGGGATCCCCAACTGTCGCCCACTCACTCGAAGCGCTGCACGTTCCGCTCCCCAGTGCACATATGAATGTCCGAATATCCAGACCATTCGTTTTCCTAAAATGAAGAAAATACACTACAAACACCCAAAAACAGTCAATGGCAAAAAGATAAATTAAAATAATCCTATACCCCCTCCCCCCCAGGCTACCCCTACAAGCCCTGAGCCAAGTGAGGTCGGATATATAGCTTGTAACGATCCGACTCCCACCTCCCTATCCTTCGCACAGAATCCGCGTCCAGACCCCAACCCGCTGCCTCCGTCGCTGCCCCAATCCGGAAGGAATGTGGAGCGAATTGAGTCGGATCCAAACCCAGTGCCCCGAGGCAGCGTCGGAAGTCCGCAGTAAATTGGAACCCAGATAAAAAACTACCGTCCACATGCACCAACAATGGGCTCGCACTCCCCGCCCTTTTTTGCAGATACTCCTGAAAACACCGAACCGGGCACATCCTCGAACCCCTGACCTCCCCTAAACCCAAAACCTTGCCTTTTCCCCTCTGATCCGTTTTTGACCTTCTAATGAGGATGGAAAGGCTCCCAGCCTGCAGTTGAACATCTTCCACCCTTAATCCCCCCATGACGTCCCTACTTGGACTAACCAATTCCCCCACTCGCAGTGCCCCAAAAAAGGCCAACGAGAATGCCAAGCGAAATAAGATCTCCTCGAAATCTGACTTACAGATCGACCCTAATCTATCCCCCAATCGTTCCAATAAGTTAAAAACCACAGGACGGCGAGTGTCCCCAACCCCTGAACCCCGACGGTAACCCTTCAGAACCTGAACCACTCCAAATGTCTTAGTGACGTCCACCATCCCCCTTGTTTTAAGACCAAAAGCTACCCCCGTCACAAACCTCGACACCCTCGAAACCGACCAACCCTCATTGGAGGCATGCCCAATAAGACTAAAAAGTGCTGCTGCCCTTTCCCCGTCCGTAGACACTGGTCCCAGTCCCATCAACCACTGCTCCCACAGCGCCCAAGACCTTGAATAAGAATCCCAGGTCCCTTTGGCTAACGATGACCTGAACAACCGCTGCCCGGTATCGAAACCAAGGTCCACAATTCGTCGGGACACTCCAGACCCATCGATGCCGCCTCTGGTGCCAGCTCCCGAAACCGATGAAACTGCGAACAAACAATGCATCGGCCAGGTCATTTTTTATTCCCGGTACATGCCTCGCCACCAACCACGCATTAATCCCCAGGCATCGCAGCACTAAATGCCGCAGTAAACAAAGAACCGGACCGGAAGAAGCCGACAGGGAGTTGATGGCCTGAACCACCCCCATGTTGTCACAATTAAACTGAATTTTTTTATTTGCAAAACGCTCCCCCCAGATCTCAACCGCCAGCACAATAGGAAACAATTCCAGTAGTGCCAAATTCCGAACCAAACCGGACTCGACCCATGTTAACGGCCATCGCCCCGCGCACCACTCCCCTTGGCAATAAGCCCCAAAACCTACACTCCCCGCCGCATCCGTGAACACTTCAATGTCAGCATTGCTGACCGCCTTGTCCAATATAATCAAGCGCCCGTTATACTGTGCCAAGAACGAATCCCACACCCTTAAGTCCTCCTTCATCCCTGCCGACAAACGCAGGAAGTGATGAGGAGCCTTCACCCCCGCCGTCGCCTGCGCCATTCGTCGCGAAAAAACTCTCCCCATTGGCATAATCCTACCGGCAAAATTCAGCTTGCCTAGCAGAGACTGCAATTCCCTCAGCGTCGTTTTTTTTTAATGTCAAAAGCCGCCTGATTTCTTGTCTCATGTCCAACAGCTTGTCTTCCGGCAAGCAGCACTCCATGGTAACTGAATTAATCCTAATTCCCAAAAAACTAATCGTGGTAGTCGGGCCCTCCGTCTTGTCCGGGGCCAACGGGACCCCAAAGTGGGCAGCCACCCACTGCATTGATGCCAATAGCGACCCGCACACCTCTGAGTCCGCTGGGCCAATGCACAGAAAATCGTCCAAATAATGAATAACGGACGACAAGCCAGAGACATCCCGCACCACCCATTCCAGAAACGAACTGAAAGTCTCAAAATAAGAGCAGGAGACCGAACACCCCATCGGCAAACACCGATCCACAAAAAACGATCCCTCCCAATAACACCCCAGCAACCGAGCGCTATCCGGATGAACCGGCAACAGCCGAAAAGCGGATTCAATATCCGTTTTTGCCATGAGCGCCCCCCTCCCATACACTCTTAACCAACGAAGTGCGGCGTCAAACGACGTATAAACAACCGAACAAATTTCCGGGTCAATGCCGTCATTTACTGACCGACCCTTAGGAAAGGACAAGTGGTGTATCAATCGGTATTTATTCGGTTCTTTTTTTTGGAACCACCCCTAGGGGAGAAACTACTAAATCCGACATCGGCAGAGCCCCAAATGGGCCTGCCATCCTTCCCAACAACACCTCCTTTGCTAACTTGTCCGCCACAAACTCCGGGTGGAGTCTAGTGGATCTCAAATTCTTAATTGAAAAGGGGACCTCATGTTGGGCGCCGGAATCCGAAAGCCTTCCCCAAAACCCGCCTCTAACAATCGCGCAGCCTCCTATTAGGGTAACTATCTAGGTACGGCTCCATCGCGATTAGGCTCACTGGCGTCTCCCCCCTTGCTGAACAACTGAACCCCTCCCCTTTCCTTTTCGCAACCAACGGGACGCCCCATGGGAAGCGGCACTGCACACTGAGCATACATGCCTAAACCGGCAGCTCGACCCGAAACGACATTGACTGTCGTTAAATTGCCAGCAGACCCCGGCCTTGAAGTCCCGCTGGGAACTCCCCACATACGACCCAGCACCCCCCTGCTTCCCGGAGCCGCTTGTTCCTCCCTGAAAGGGCTGTCCATAACGCATCGGGGCCATCAACCGTAGCCACAACCCGATGTCCTTCTGGTCCCATCGGATTGCCGGCCTAACTGCCTTCCTCTGACGAAATTGTTCGTCATATCTGAGCCACGCCTGTCCCCCATATACCCGCTGCGCTTCAGCTATGGAATCTAAGTAGCAAAACAATCCGGAGCAATTCTCCGGAGCCTTTTCCCCTATAACACTTGCCAGTATGGCAAACGCCTGCATCCAATTTTGGAAGGTTTGCGGTATTAACCGCCACCTTCGCTTTTCCTCCTCTTCCTTCTTGCTTTCATCACGCTTCCCCTTTGGCAAATTGAATTTCTCAAGAGGTAGCAGAGAAAAAATCTCGACGTATTCGTCCTGCCAGATTTTTTCCCTCACCTCCTTCTTTAAGTGCGAACCCAAGGGACCCTCAAAACACACATAAACTTCGCCTCTCGCCTTGTCTAAACGTCCACCGTATCCTGCTCCGTTTGCACCGACACTGCAACCCCACTTCTCGAACTGTCTCTCGCCCCCAACTCCCCCACCCCCATTGGTGAGGGCAGCACACTACCGGACCCTAGACCCGGAGCCCCCCACGCTGATAATGGGGAACCCTGTCCTACAGAACCCGTCGCACCCGGAAAACGCGCTAACAATAACTGCAAACTACTCGCTAAATCCTGCCACGCCGGGACCCTTTCCTCCCCTAAAGCTAGACCTGTCGTCGCCCCCAGCGACGCCTGCCCCGACGGTGACACACAGGACATGGAAGAAAACTCACCAGGCTGCACGGGAGCTGTGATCCCGCCAGCCGCGCTGCCCGATCCCTGAAGACCGTCACCGCGTCCTTGGTACACTCCAGATTCGCCACGTCCTCCGAACTCGAGCCGATGTGGATCCTGCACCGCATGCACCGCCGACCGCAGGCTCCATGTCCATCCAGGACAGCGTCGAAGCTCCGTCCCAACCACGCCTCGACCGTCCCCGCTCCTCCTCCCGACGACGCTCCCTGGTGGGCCCCTCAACCAGGTCATTTCTAGGAGTACCCACCGCCGGATCCGGAACACTGACGACAGGAACCCCAGCAGTTAGCCCCCCAGGGCTGGGTTGCCGCCTGCTGTGTTCCGCTGGGCCCGCCCGCCTAGCTGGATTCCTCCCGGGACGAGCAGCACGCGACCGACCCGACGAGCGCGCCGCTCGCCCCGGAGGGTCCCCGGAGGGGCTCCGATGGCGCATACGGGCCCTGGGGGTCACCTCAGGGCTCAGGCGGTCCGGCGGGCGAGTCAGGCGCCTAGACGTAGCCCCAGGCCTAGGGGGGTTATTGAAGGATATAGCCACCACAGCGGCAGAAGAGACCGCAGCGGGGCCAGCACCCTCCCCTCCCCCCAGCGCGCCTTGCACCTGCTGTTCCAACCATGCGGGGCATTCTCCTCAACTGTCCCAGCATCTCCTCCACGCTGTCCGCCATTTTAGATACGCTCCGCAGCAGTGTGCACTGATTTTCTTCACACTGTCCCGGCGTCTGAGCCCGGGCGGCCCGGGGCTCAGCTTATAACTGACTCCACCCCCCTCGCGCCGCGCTCGACTCCGCCCCCTCGCGTTGCGCTTGACTCCGCCCCTTGTTCCGCGCTCGACTCCGCCCCCTCGCGCCGCGCTCGACTCCGCCCCCTAACCTCTCCACGGAACGGCGCGCCGGGTCATGCAGGGCCTCCCCTTAAAGGGGCTGCGCCCCAAATGTACGGCCCCGGACTATTGACATCGTTATATTTCTTGTGACTTGCTTGAGTCGATCTTTTCACTGCAACTAGCTTTTCACTGGTTAAACTGGGGTAGGTGGAGTCTAAGGAATCCTATGGATTTCAGCCCTTGATCTTGCAAGGTTGTGTGGTGCTCAGAATAGCTGGCAGCCACATGCAGCAGCAATGACAGAATGGGAACAAGACCAGATGTGGCGTGTGGAACAAGAACATGGAGACTGAACAGGAACGTGGAGTGTGGAATAAGATCATGGCATAGGATAGGGAACATGGAGCTCAGAGTGGAATGTGGAGTAGGATCATGTTGTAGGATAGGAACATGGAGTTTAGACAGGAATGTGGAGTGTGGAATAGGATCATGTTGTGGGATAGGAACATGGGGCGAGATGTCCGAAAACTGGCTTTGCTACGTCAGTTTTTAGGCGCATTAAATAAGTGTAAAGTGCGGCAGAAAGTCCGACCCTATCAAAAATCTGGCGTCAGGTATACCTTGTGTAGTAAACATAATGCGGCTAAAAATGATGCGCTGTGCGCCTCCATAACGAAATGCGCCTATTAAGGCGCATAGTACATTATTACAAGTGTACATGTGTTAGGTGCATTTCCCATTTTACAAGTATGTGTTAGGCGCATTTCATATACTTATAATGATAAGCTATGTGCCTCCGTGCACGATGTGCCTTGATAGGGGCATTACATACTCTACCAATTAAATATTTTGTGCCGCGATTAGTGCAAATCGCGGCACATAGCATATCATTGGAAGCGTATGTAATACCCCTTTCGAGGCACATCGCGCACAGAGGAGCATAGCTTATTATTACAAGTATATGAAATGCGCCTAATACATACTTGTAATGAGCCTAACACATACTTGTAAAATGTGATATGCGCCTAAAACATATACACTTGTAATGATGTGCTATGCGGCTCAATAGGCGCATTTTAATATGGAGGCGCACAGCGCATCATTTTTAGGCGCATTGCAATGTGTCGGTCCCGGCATATAATGCTCCTAGTTTTTGTGTACAACAGTTCATTTACATCCAAAATATGGCGCAATATAGATAAAAAAACTGGCGTTGGCATGTTGGGAAATGTCGCCCATGGAGTTTAGACAGGAATGTATAGTGTGGAATAGGATCGTGTTGTAGGATAGGAACATGGAGCCTGGACAGGAATGTGAAGTGCGGAATAGGATCATGTTGTAGGATAGGAACATGGAGCTTGGACAAGAATGTGAAGTGTGGTATAGGATCTTGTTGTAAGATATTAGGTTGGATCAGCCCACCACAGACGTCCAATGCAGTTCACGGAGGAGAGTGTGGCTTGAAGGAAAACCAGAGCTTCAATGAAGGACAGAAAATGCAGAGCGCAGCCAGCTCGTAATCCCACAAAGACAATGTATTAAAGTCGGTTCTTTTTTATTTATACAAAGTTAAAAATTCAAACATGTGGGGGAAGAATACAACAAGCAAGAATAGTAACGCTCACAACATAGTAGTATATTCAGTTTACTGCTTCTAGTGTATACTATGTTGTAAGCATTACTATTTTTGTTTGGTGTATTTTTACACCACATGTTTGGATTTTTAACTTTGTATCAGTAAAGAAGAACCGTCTTTTATACATTGTCTTCGTGGGATTACGAGCTGGCTGCGCTCTGCATGTTGTAGGATAGGTACATGGAGCCTGGACAGGAATGTGGCTTGTGGAATAGGGATATGTTTGCAGGTTATGAATTTGATGCAGGATCGTGGTCACAGGACTGCAATATGGTTACGTATCTGGAACTTGTTCAAAGGACTTATGTGTACAGTTGAAACCAGAAGTTTGAATACACTATTTAAAAAGACACATATGCATATTTTTCTCACTATCTCAGATGAAATCAGGATAAACCTTACCCGTTTTAGGTCAATTAGGAACCAAAATTATTTACATTTGACAAATGCCGAATAATGAGAAAGAGAATTTTTTAAGTCATTTTTATTACTTTCTGCAAAGTCAAAAGTTTACACACATTTCATTAGTATTTGGTAGCATTGCCCTTAAACTGTATGACGTGGGTCAAATTTTTGGGATATCCTTCTACAAGCTTCTCACAATAGTTGGCAGGAATTTTGGCCCATTCCTCCTGACAGAACTGGTGTAACTCAGACATGATTGGAGATCTCTTTGCTCACACCTGCCTTTTCAGCTTTGCCCAAAAATTTTCAATAGGAGTGAGATCAGGGCTTTGTGACGGTCACTCCAAAACATTGACTTGGTTTTCCTTAAGTCACTTTGTAACCAGTTTGGCAGTATGCTTCAGGTCATTTTTCCATTTTGAAGTCCCATTTCCGCTCATTTCACAGTTGGGATGATGTTCTTAGGCTTCAAAGCTTCTCCCTTCAAATGTAATGATGGTCATTAAGGCCAAACAGTTTGATTTTAGTTTCATCAGACTACAGGATAAGTCTCCAAAACTGTAGGTCTCTGCTCCTGTGTGTATTTGCAAACATTAATCTGGCTTTTATATATTTCTTTTGGAGTAATGGCTACTTCCTGGCAGAGTGGCCTTTCAACTCATGTTGATACAATACTCGTTTCACTGTGGATAATGACACAATCTTACCATCTTCCGCCAGCATCTTCACAAGGTCTTATGCTTTTGTTCTTGAGTTGATATGCACATGTTGGACCAAACCACATTCGTCTCTGAGACACAGAACCTGTCTACTTCCTGAGTGGTATGATGGTTGGACATTCCCTTCTTGTTTGTACTTGCGTATAATTGTTTGCCTTTAGATATCTGGAAATTGCACCCAAGGATGATCCAGACATGTGCAAATCCACAATTCTCTTCCTGATATCATGGCTGATTTCTTTAGACTTTCCCATGATGTTACACACAGAAGCAGTGTGTTTCTGGTGTGAATTAAAATACATCCACAGGTATGTCTCTAATTAACTCAGATGTTGCCAATAAACCAGAAGCTTCCAAAGACATGACATCATTGTATGGGCTATCCCAAATAGTGTAAATGCATAGTAATTCTACTGTATGTAAACTTTTGACTTTGCTGAAAGTAATAAAAATGCCTTAAACATTTTTCTCTCTCTCATTATTCTGGCATTTGGCAAATATAAATAGTTTTGGTAAAACGGGTAAGGTTTATTCTGATTCCATGTCAGATAGTGAGAAAAACATGCATATGTGTCTTTTTATATAGTGTATGTAAACTTCTGGTTTCAACTGTAGATACAAGACTGTGAGGACAATGGGCAGGGTCTGATGATATTATCATAAGGTCTGTTTGTAGCTGTCATAAGAATTGTATGTATGTAGAGTATTATGTGTATTCTGTATTGTTATTCAACCATTTCTTATATTGTCCGTATTACCATTTCTGCAGCTCCTAGACCTCCACCCTCCTTTTGGGAATGGAATTTGTAGCCAACATCACACAAGTCCTTTAGACAATTCTATTACCCCGCTTGTTTACATAACCCAGTGCTGTATCTGCGAAGCAGCATATTTATGGCAATTTTATGGCCTTTATCTTATATAGACTTCAACTAGATATAATAAGAAAAACCAGGTAGATGTGCCCTATGACATGCCCACAGCCATAAAATTCTAGCCACCAAAGCTCAGGGTTCATTTACCTGTCACCGTGGAGGCACAGCCCATGAATGCTATCTAGTGGAGACAGTGAGCAACAGTCCTCATTAAGCATGAAGGATCCGCCCACCTCATTAAATCTCCAGCCAGTGAAGTGCAGCATAATTATCAGGGTGGTGTGGAAAACGGAGATGGGGAGTTAGGCCTATAAAACACGTTGCCAGGCTCACGTTCTTTGTACATAGTTTGGGGTTCAATTCTGGATTGAGCTGTATTCTACCTTTTCTTCCATACCCCTGGATCAGAAAGCTGAGCATTGTAAGTGTAAGGACTTTCTAAGTTTTCTCCCTTTGATTTTATAACTGTTTGCAACGTATGTCATATTCATTGTTATTGTTTGTTTTATGTAAGCACTGTACCTCTTTTCGTATTAAAATATTCAAAAAATTAATACGTTTGTTATTGTTGCTACCTTGAAGAAGTGTTTTTAACCCTGTAGCTGCTAGAGAGCAGTGAGGTAACCCTCTAAGTGTTTTTAAGGATATTTTTGGTTCAGAGTCCTTCCCTCTGATTTCCTTTTCTTTGGATTATTGAGGAAGGTGGTGGCAGCGGATATATTTTTGGGTTGCTGGAACTGTCTTGGGTCGTGATTTATGCTTGGTTTGCCACCTGAGTGAGAGGTGGGTGCAAAGTGTTATTTCCACTTTGCTCCCACCTCTCACTCAGGTGGCAAACCAACTCCATTACAGTGGCCCCCAGTCATGTGCTGGTGAGTGTGTACGTGACAAAGACTAAGGGGACATGTCTGAAAACTGTCTTGGTCTAAGACTTTTCTTGTTGCCTATAGCAACCAATCAGAGTGCTCCTTTCATTTTTACAGAGCTCTATATGAAATGTAAGGAAAACGCTGATTGGTTGTTATGGGCAACAGGAAAAGTCTTAGACCAAGACAGTTTTCAGACATGTCCCCCTAAGAACCCAAGGAAGCTGGATCAGAACCAGAAGATCAAGACACGTCAAAATCTAAGAGCAGACTGGATTGGAACCAAAAGGACAAGGCAAGGAGATAAACACAAACAACAAGATCAGGAATCAGAACCAGGGGCAGACCAGGAATGGTCTAGGAAAAAGCCTAGAACGGAGGACCAAGAGCAGACCAGGAGCAAGGTGGCTTCAGGCAGAATCCACAGGCACAGAAGGACAGACAGATCCAGAACAGGAGGTAACAATGCAGTAAGGGGCAGGTGGATCTTGGCAGCCTAAATAGACCGTCGTAGGCACATAACATCTGGTTGCCATGACAACTGGAAGTGCGGACATTGATCTCAAAAACATGTTCTGGTTGCCTAGGAACATTGTACAGCCACCAGAAGGACACAGAGAGTGGTGCTGGAGCAGGAAGAGCTGAGCAACAACTATAACAACTAGTTTGGGCTCCACTCTGTCTTTTGTATTTTATTTCTATCTGGATGGTCTGCACCAACTTAAAGTAAATGTCAACCTTTAAATACAATGTTTTAACATCTTTATAGTGGTCAGAGTGTTGTTATGTCAATCCAAATCACCTACATAGATATAAAGTCCTAGAATAGTGACTGTCGTTAACCAACAGTAGAGGGAGCTCAGGAGTTTACTGCCTACTGTGTATACATTACACTGCCTGAGACAGTATGAAGTAAGATTGGAAGTATTGTCAAGCAATTTTCTCACTGCCCTCCTATCAGAGCTCACAGATGGGAAGTCACAAACCCGCCAGGAAGTCATGTATGTAGAGGAACTTTAAAAAATTATATAAAAATAACAACCACTCTATTGCAAAGAATCTATATAATTAGGGATGAGCAACTGATTCTAACAAAGTGGAATTTCAGGAAAAATTTGATTCTAAACGAAGCTGAATTTCCTCACGATTCGTGGTAACGAATCTAAAATGGCCATGAGCACACGCTGTGACATGGGGGCAAAGAACTATGGGAGAAAGAAAGGAACGCCCTCAATTCCATGACATGCAGACAAGCAGTCAATCAGCAGCCAACTAGCTTCTGTGATGTCACAGCCCTATAAATAGGAAAGCCATTTTACATTCCGCCACTTTTCACTGTGTCTCTTATGCACACAGATCTCTCTGCAGCAGCACTACATTGCACTCTGTCCCAAATACTTCTGATTTTATAGTTACTGGGGTGAAACACAGATGTACTACTGGGCAGCCAAACTGGATTTGTGGCCACAACTTGCCGAGTTTGCATGGGAGAAGCTGTCCTACCCGGCCAGTAGTGTGGCATCAGAGCGGATGTTCAGTGCAGCAGGGGCCATAGTTACCCCAAGGAGAACTTGCTTGTCCACCCAAAATGTGGAGAGACTCACCTTAGTCAAGATGAATCAGGCGTGGATCAGCTAGGATTTCCACACACCAATGTCTGATGCATCAGATTAGATCAGCCATGCTGCCTCACCCAAACTTTGATAAATGAGTCTGGATTCTTCTGGCTACCTGCCTCAGCTACTATTCTGATGCTGCGACGCGCCTGATGCCACACATCTGCTGCCAACTGCTTCTTCTACCACCCACTATCTTTACCAGGGACTGGTATTGCCACCCACCTCCCCACTCTTCACTGGGCCATTATGTAGCCTTCCAATGCTGCTGCCACCTCCCCACTCAGGTCTCCTCATGCTGCTGATGTCACCCCCCAGGCTATGTCACCATGTCACTCTCTGGATTGATGCTGCTGCCGCCATCTCCTCATTATGTCATCTAGCTGCCGCCACCTCAAGATTATGTAATTGTGCCACTCTCCGGCCTGCATGCTGCTGTTGCTTCCGCCACCTCCACACTGTGTAATTGTGCCAATCGGGTGCCTTCTCATGCTGCTGCCACCTCCACAATCTGTCATTATGCCACTCTGTGGCCTACTCATGCTGCTGCCACCTTCATAATCTGTCATTGTGCCACTCTGTGGCCTACTTATGTTGCCGCCACCTCCACACTATGCCATTGTGCCACTCTGTGACCTATTTATGCTTCCACCACCTACACGATCTGTCATTGTGCCACTTGTGGCCTATTCATGTTGCCGCCACCTCCACAATCTGTCATTGTGCCACTCTGTGGCCTACTCATGCTGCTGCCAACTGACCACTCTCTCACTTGACCACCATGTGGTTTCCTCCAACACTCTATGATGTTGCCACTATGTTTGGTTTTCCCTTTCTTTTAATCGTCAGAAGGAATGAAAAAGACAAACACAACTGATTGTGTCTTCGGAGAAGCTGTAAGGCCAGTATGACGTGGTCATTTGTTTGTATCAGGATTGTCTGATAATTAGGTAGCAAAAAGCAAAAGTGGATAGAAATCACAGAAGATATGCAAATATTCCATTTACTTGTCATCTCTGTTTTGGATCAACTCCTGCTTTAGCAATACTGATGGATTATTGTCCGATTGAAAACGGACACTGACAAATCAAAGGAAGGGCAAAATGATCATTGACATAAATGCAAAATTACTGCTGACACCCTCTCTACTCTTTCGGGGGCGGGAGGGGGGCTCTACATCTATCAGCATTTAACAGAACAGGTTCTGTCATAATTTGTGGAATCATCAAGATAGTTCACCACAATAAGTGAAAAAAGTAACTCTTTGGCACAGAGAGCAATATCCCCCCCCCAAACAATGCAGGTTCAGGAACATGTGTACATATGACACACACACACACACACACTGTGTAGTTGAAAGGTATTTCACCCAAGTAACTATAAAATCGGAACTATTTGGCACAGAGAAAAATATCCCAAAATAATAACCTGCCTGTAATGGAGATGTGTGTATATGACAAATACACAAGCTGCATTTCAAAGATGTTTCACCTTATAAGTAAAAAAGTAACTCTGGCGCAGAGAACAATATCCCAAAATAATAACCTGCCTGTAATGGAGATGTGTGTATATGACACAAACACAAGCTGTATTTCAAAGGTCTTTTAAGACAAATAAGTGTCACAAATTTACTGTTTGGCCCAGAGAACAATATTCCAAAATAATAACCTGCCTGTAATGGAGATGTGTGTATATGATAAACACACGCGCTGTGTTTCACCTTATAAGTGAAAAAAGTAACTCTTTGGCGCAGAGAACAATATTCTTTCTAGCTGGCGCTGACATTACCCTGTCAGGCTGCGTTCCCACTTCAGTTATTTGATCAGATTTGACCCCGTAACTGCCCAGATAAGTGAAGTGTGAAGCGATTCTAAGAGCAGCGCCAGTCATCTGCGTGTCATACTAAATCACAGCATTGTTTCAATACGAAACCACGCTCATTATGCATATTTCTGCATGGTACAATGTTCTACAACACTATACAGGCTCTCTGCAGCCAGGAAATAGCTGTTTTTTAACCTCTTCCGGGACATTGGGCATATGCATACGCCCTAGCGGGGAAGTGACTTCACGCAAATGGACGTATGCATACCCCTGGCGATCGCGCCGGGCTTGCGGGTAAAGCCCGCGCGATCTCGACATGGAACCAGTGGTAAATTTACCGCTGGCTTCATGCCCCATCATTTCCCGGCCGGAGTGGCTCCCGGCCGCGGGTGAAAAACGCCTCATTACCGCAGCCTGTCATGGCCGCGATAATGATGCCGCAGGCAGGAGGAGTGAGCTCCCTCTGCCTACGATCGGCGAGGCAACGGCAGAGATGCCGCTCGCCCGTCTCCTACCGGACTCCCCGGATGCTGTTTGAAAACATCCGGGAAGTCTGGTGACGTCACCATGCCCACAATGCATTGTGGGCATGGTGTCACTATTTGCCATGGCGACCTATGCACAGCAGTAACGCTGTGGCACAGATCGCCTCTTCAAACAGCAATCTAATGATTGCTGTTCCCCAGTGAGGATTTGCTGTTACAAATCCTCACTGGGATAAAGTAAAAAAATGTGAAAAAGTAAAAAAAAAGTAAAAAAGTAAAACACAAACCCCAAAAAAAAAAAATTAAACCATGTAACACTGCCCTTTCCCCTTTACAAACGGCAATCGCCCCAAAAAAGATCAACAATAAATAAATTACCATTTTTGGTATTTCCCCGCATGCGTAACGACCCACCCTATAAAAATCTGTCACGTTAAAATTAACCCGTACGGTGGAAAGCCGTAAAAAACAAAAAACAAGGGAAACAGTCACAGAATTGTTGATTTTTGTACATCCTTGCAGCACATAAAATGGAATAAAAAGCGATCAAACACTCATATAAATGCCAAAGTTATACCAATTAAAACATCAGTTCATTCCGAAAAAAAAAGTCCTTACACGTCTCTGTATACGGAAAAAAAAAATTTATGGCTCTCCAGAAGACGCGATGCATAAAAATTTATTTAAAACACAATAAAAACAACTTCTTTTTTTTTTTAAAGTGTTTCCCAAAATTTTAAAAAACTATATAAATAGGGTATCGCCGTAATCGTATCGACCCAGAGAGTAAAGCTAACTGGTCATGGATACTGCACGGTGAGCGCTGTTAAAAATAAAAATAAAAAACACTACTAGGATTGCAGTATTTTCTTCACCCTGCCTTCCAAAAAACGGATTTAAAACTGATCAAGAAGTCTTGTTCCCCCAAAAATGAAACCAATAAAAACGTCAACTCATCCCGCAAAAAACAACCCCCCTACAAGCTCCGAAATACAGAAAAATAAAAAAGTTATGGCTCTCAGACTATGGCGATGCAAAAACGTGTTTTCCTTTTTGAATAAAAGTGTTTTTATTGTGTAAAAGCAGTAAACAATAAAAAAAATACAAATTGGGTATCGCTGTAATCGTATCGACCTGCTGAGTAATACTAGCATGTCAGCTATACTGCACGGTGACCGCTGTAAAAAATTAAAAAAAAAAAAACACTACCAGGAATGTTGTATTTTGTTCAAAATGCCTCACAAAAACCTTAATAGAAAGTGATCACAGTGGCATATGCCCCCCATATTGGTACTAATAAAAACTTCAACTCATCCCACAAAAAAAACAAGCCCATAATCAGCTCCGAAAACAGAAAACTGAAAATGTTTTTGGCTATCAGAACAGGACAACATAAAAACGCAATTTTTTATAGACCTATTTCTATGGTGTAAAAGTAATAAAACATAAAAAAACTATATAAAATCTATATCATTGCAATTGTACCGCCCCCATAGTAAAGATATCCTATCATTTATACTGCACGGCGAACGCTGTAAAATTGAAGCCCAAAAACCCAAATGGTGGAACTGCGTTTTCCCTTCATTTTCATAGCTCAATGCAAAAAAAAAAAAATTTGTAACACCTGTGCCCCCCAAAAAGCACAATACACCCCTAGTGTGATCTATGAGGCGTGCTGAATCCAAAAAGGGGAGGCTTCTGGAAGGTTTCACCTGTTCTGCTACTTTGGGGGCTTTGTAAATGCGACATGGCCCCACCAAAATCTGCCGCCCCCAAAAGCAAAATACACTCACCTCCCCTTTTACGCGCTGCCATGTGCTCAAACAGAAGTTTACTCCCACATGTATGGTATTTGCCGAAAATTGGAAGAAATTGCGTAACAAAGTTTTGGGTTCTTTTTTAACCAGGATGCCTTGTAAAAATTAAACATTTTTCAGCTAAAATTGCAGATTATTGGAAAAAAAGATTTATTTCAATTTCACAGCCTAACGCTAAAAAATTTTGTGAAACACCTTTGGGGTCGATATACTCACTACACTCCTGGTTATTTTCCTTAAGGGGTGTTGTTTCCAATATGGGTATTTTTAGGGCATTTTTTAAGTTTTAGCAATTTAGGGTGTCTGCAAACCTGAAATGGCCCCTAAATAAAATCGTAATGAAAATGAGACCCCAGAGTCCAGTAGTGCTCCTCCTATTCTGGGCTTGTGGTTGAGCCAAATAATGCACTAGGGCCCACATATGGATATCTCTGAAAACATCAGAATCTGGGGAAACAATATTAAGTTGCATTTCCCTGAACACATTTAAACCCTATTCTTGTGAATAATGTAATAAAATTGAAAATCTGCAAAAAAGTGAAATTTTTAAATTTCACTTCCACTTTGCTTTAATTCCTGTGAAACACCTAAAAGGTTAATAAACTTCCCAAATGCAGTTTTGAATACTTTAAAGGGGTGTAGTTTTAGATGAGGTCATTTATGGGGTATCTAACATACAGGTCAACAAAGTCACGTTAGAAAATAGAACGGGTCCCTAAAAAATTTATATTGCAAATTTTCTTGAAAATTTGAAAATTACTACTAAATTTTAAGCCCCCTAATGTCATAAAAAAAAAAGACTTTTAAAAAAAGATGCCAAAATACAGCAGACATATGGTAAATGCTAGTTATAAACTATTTTGAGTGGAATATCTATCTGTCTTACTTTCAGAAATTTTGAAGTTTGAAACTGGTAAATTTTCAAATTTTCACGATATTTGATATTTTTCACAAATAAACAAGCATTTTTTTGTACCAAAATTTCTTACTATCTTAAAGCACAATGTGTCCCGAAAAAAACAATCTCTGAATCACATGGATAGGTTAAAGTGTCAAAAAGTTATTCTCACATAAAGTGACACAATGACAGATTTCAAAAATGGGGCTCTGTCAGAGAGGCTAAAACTGGCTCCGGCGGTAAGGAGTTAATGAGATTAGTCATGAATAAATTCGGAACAAAACAAATTTTTGGCGAAAATTCGCCGAATCGGCCGAATCTATTTTTTGAGAAATTCCCTCATCTCTACATATAATGGTCACATATTGCTTGTTTATATGTGAAAATAAAATTTTGATGGTGGTGTCCCTTTATGTTTTAAATCTGTATCTGTGCAGAGGGTTAGGATCTATGTATCAGAAACATTTAACTTCAAGTTGTATGAAAAATCAATCTCGGCACAGAAAGTTTAACTCCAAAAAGATTTTAAAAAAAAGGTGAATAGGTAAAGGTTTACTTTAAAAGGAATATGTCAGAGGAATATGTCATCAAAAATTACCCATTGGTTAACTCATGTTTGTGTTGTAGATGGAACTGCAAAGGGGCTCAAAGTCCTCGTGGGGGGGTGAAATCAGTATATTGAATGGCACGTGCCAGAAAAAGAAATCACGAGCTGACAATCTGCAGTCTAATGAGTTCTCTGACCCTTTTATTATAAAACACAGTTATATATATACGACCGTAGACATAAAATTAGGCAACATGTGACATACATCCGCCCTCTTTATTGGCTCTTCTTATCTATATATTTGACTAATACAGCCTCTTCTTTGTCTAAGAGAAGCAAAATAGTTAAGGCCAGTGGCCATTTTTGTTAATTCTTGGCACAACAGGGTGGGTCTGGACAAAGGCGCCATCTTGTGGGTGAAATAGACATTTCACCTAATACATTCCATAACATTTGTACGTTCAACACATTTAAGAATCTTTGTTTTTGTTTTTTTTATTTTCTCTATCATAATCAATATTTTAAAAAATTCAGCAGTTTTCACTTTCGCCACCAGGCCTAATAACATCCGCAGTCTCATCATTATCACCATTGGCAGGTTACACTGAAAGGTGACACCAATATAAATAGATAACACAGGATTCACCATTCACATAAGGAGATGGTCACCGCTCACCCTCTACCCCTCCCTACACAGTGACTTCTTCCCAGGTCACAGAACATACCCAAAAACTGTCCTGTAGAAGTCAATGGGTCTGCTCCTGTTCACAGGCTCCTTTGTCCATGTAGCTACAGTAAACCATCTCTCTAAATGCTAGTAAAAGCAGTCCAGGTAAGATGGCTCCCCCATAATCATATACAGAAAACAGAAATAAAAAAAATCTATCTACAGTGAGAACATTTAAAACAGCTAAGAAGAAAAGAATTTGTATCAGTATCTTAATTTAATTAGTCAAAAAAAATATTGGTGATAGATTCCCTTTAAAACGAAAATGCAAAGCTATGGGTGATCTTGAGTTTCTCTCAGAATCTTAGAAGATATAAAAAAGAACACAAATTTAGACACATTAACTAGAATGGGAACACACTGACCCTTGAGGTAGTTATACCTGGTTTTAAACTTTTCCAAGATAATCAATGCCAAAATCATTACTGCATGAGAATGGATTGTAGTTACATATCAATTGACAAGGTTTACTAGCTGAACAATAAAGACAGTTTAGCAACTGAAGTTGATAGCCCAAATAATAACAATCTGAATTAATCCAGGCAGCATACTGCACGCAGACGCATGCTGTTCACACCTTTCACACATACTGTATATGGATGTCATTCCGATAGGCTTATTAAACATATACATCTGAAGTGACTCAGTAGAGAAGCAGGATGCTGAGGACTGTGCTCCCTAATCACTTAAAAGCACATAGTGATCAGAAATAACACATGCTTCCATTATACACCCTCTCGCTTCACATGACACCACTACAATTCATGGTTGATGAGGGTGGTTCTCATCCTCGTCATCCATTGGACATTTATATGCAATAGTCCAGGAAGATGAAGTAACAGTAAAAGAAGCAATACCAAATACACAACCAAAAAGTGAACTCAAGTGACTCCAGGACAAGTATACTATGACATTGCCACATGATAACAACTAACTAAACCACACCTTGCTTGACCTTTTAAAGATCCACATTATAATGAACCAAATGCTACAAAGAGGACTAGGTATTATTAATAAGCCATCATTATATAAAGAGTCATAAACACCCAAAGGTTAATTTTCTAGACCATAACCCAACCTACACTAATATCTTAAGACATAAAACCCAAAGAACCCAATCATCACTACTCATACCTGTACCTGACCTGTGAAATATGTACTTAAAGGAGTTTTCCCATCTCATTAATTAGCTTTAAATATGTATGTAAAGGTAAATAAAGATTATTAACAATACCTTACAGTTCCATTTTTGCTTCATTTCAGAGTCAGAGTAGTTCTTATCTCCAGCTTGTTTACACAAGCTCTCCTAGGTTACCAACCACTCTGCTCTAGCAGTGGTCTGACTGGTAAAGTCACACTGTGTCTTACCAGCAGTACGGAGCTTCTCAGTCTCTGATTTTATCTCTCTACTGGAAAAACATTTAGCTCTTAGGGGCCATTTACACGGCAGTGGACAAATACCGTCCGGTTTGCCGGCCGGTATTTGTCGAGGTTTTGCGGCCGTCCCCACGGCCGCGGGGCGGACGGCTTTCCTCCGCGATGAGCGGAGAACAGCCCTCCTCCCTCCCATTGAGATGCACATGTTCCGTCCGGAAACCGAACGGAAGATTGTGATGTCAATTGCTATGTCGCCGGTCCGCCAGCAACAAAACCGCCGGGCGGAAAACCTGTGCAGTGGGGACTGCTGCAGGGGTTTTCCATAGAGCTCAATTGTGCTAATTTTCGGCCGGTTTTTCAGGCGGTCTGAAAAACCGCAAACCGGCTGAAAAACCGGCCGAAAACCCGTGCAGTGGGAACATGCCCTTAGTGTTACTGACGTGGGAGCTGCCTTGTAACACCCTGTCAGGTCTGCCTAGTACATTTATGCATATGTACATTAAAGATAACAATGCCACTCACCAGCGCACAGTGTGTCTTGGCAGCATGTAAGTTTTTCTCTTTCTCTCATGACAAATACAGCTCTGCTAACTCAATTTACAGCAAGACATCCTGCCTGGACATCGTCATTGTTTTTCACAACCCCTCCATCAGTAATGTCCCTGTAGCATGCTCAGCTAGAAGTAGGAGCTAGTAGAGTTGAAATGTCAATCACATCAAAAATTGGAAGGAATTTATGTGAGTGACTTGATGCCCAACTTCAGCCCCTGGTAAAACGTGTATCTGGATATTTACAGGACACTAGGGATGTATTAAGAAATTTTGCAAATAAACAATGGAGTTCAGAATGCAGGTGGTTGAGCTGTAATATCGAGTTACTCTACACTAGTATAACCCATACATGGGCCCAACTCTCCCGTTTTTGCGGGGGGTCCCCCTATTTGGGTCCCCTCCCGCCCTCCCGGGGGAAGTTGGCATTCCTCCCGCCGCCTGCAGGCGGCGGGGTTCCTTTAAATTACGCGGCGCAAGAGTACGCTGGTGCGCTACTCTTGCGCCGCGGGACCGCTCCCCACAGGCGGGTGCAGCGGGCCGCAGCGGCACTCACCCGCCCGCGGTCTCACTGTGCGGGGAGGAGGCAGGGGGGATCGCTCCCTCCTCCCTCCTCTCCTGTATGTCGGCGCCGGTGTGTGCGCCCTACATACAGTCAACGGCGCAGGGGAAAGTGACGCGCGGCTGCAGGGGAGTGACGCGCGGGTTGCTCTCACTTCCCCCTGCGCCGCTGAAGAGGGTCGGTCGGGAGCCCGGCCCCGCTGCAGGAGCCTGGCAAGGTAAGTGGATTTTATTATTTAATTTTTATTAGCTTTAGGGGGCTCTACCTGGCTAACAGAGAGGGCAAACTACTTGGCAACAGAGGGGGCACTACCTGGCAAAAAATGGGGGCACTACCTCGCTAACAGATGGGGGCACTACCTGGCTAACAGAGGGGGCACTACCTGGCAACAGAGGGGGCACTACCTGGCAACAAAGGGGTCACTACCAGGCAACAAGGGGGCACTACCTGGCAACAAGGGGACATCTACCTGGCAACAGAGGGGCACTACCTGGCTACAAGGAGGCACTACCTGGCTAACACAGGGGGCAATACCTGGCTAACAGAGGGGGCACTACCTGGCAACAGAGGGGGCCTACTGGCAACAGAGGGGACTTACCTGGCCACAGAGGGGTGATCTACCTGGCAACAGAGGGGGCTCTTTCCCGGCAACAGAGGGGGCACTACCTGGCAACAGAGGGGGCACTACCTGGCAACAAAGGGGGCACATACCTGGGTAACAGATGGGGGCACTAAACCCGGGAACAGAGGGGGCACTACCTGGCAACAGAGGCGACACTACCTGGCAACAGAGGGGGCACTACCTGGCTAACTCTTGGGGCAATACCTGGCTAACAGATGGGGCACTACCTGGCTAACAGATGGGGCACTACCTGGCTAACAGGGGGGCCCTACCGGGCTAACAGGGGGGGAAACTCCCTTTTGCAAAAAGGGGGGGGGAAACTACCTTGGCAACAATTGGGGCACCCAACCTGGCAAACTAAGGGGCAACTAACTGGCAAACAGATGGGGGCTCTACCGGGCAACAGAGGGCACTCCCCGGGCAACAAAAGGGGACATCTACCGGAAAAACAAGGGGGGCAACCCCGGGCAACAAGGGGGGGGCACCTACCTGGCAAACAAGGGGGGGCCCTACCTGGCTAAAAATTTGGGGGGCACCTACCGGGCTAAAAATTTGGGGGGCACCTCCCTTTGGCTAAAAAAGGGGGGTAACCTCCCTTTGGCAAACCCAAAGGGGGTGGCACCAACCGGGCCCTAAAAATTTTGGGGCTCACCCTTTGGGCTACAGGGGGTTGGGGGCATTTTATTTGGGCCCTAAAAGGGGGCCACAACCCCCTTTGGGGGGCACTACCTGGTTAGGGGGGGCCAACTCCCCTGGCAAAAAAAGGGGCATTACCGGGCTTTTTTCCCAAAGCCTTTATGCATTAGGGGGGGAGGGGGTTGGGGCCTTTTTTAAAGGGGGGGCGGGGGCATACCAACAAGAGGGGGGGCGTTTTTCCAAATTGAAAATTTTTCCCGGGCGGCGCGTTTAACCGCGCCGCCCCCCCGGCCCCGTTTTCTTTTCCTTTCCTATTTATTTTTGGGAATTTGGCCCCCCCCCCCCCCCCCCCCCCCCCCCCCCCCCCCCCCCCCCAACCCCCCCTTATAGATAACCCCCCCCCCCCCCCCCCCCCCCCCTTAATTAAAAACCCCCCCCCCCCCCCCCCCCCCCCCCCCCCCCCCCCCCTCTTTGCATTAGTTTTTTCCTTTTGGGGAATGCCATGGCTTTCATTCTTTTGGACAGGGGGAATTTTTTTTCCCTTTAGGTTGGTTACTAAATTTTTTGTTTTAAAACCAAAAATTTTTTTTTCTTTTTGTTTCGCGTTTTTAATTTCCCATTTAAAGTGGAGTTTTTTTAGGGGTCCCCCAATTTTTTAAACCGTCACGACCTCCCCTATGATTTTCCTTGGGGGGAACCAGATGTTTTTTTTTTTTTTTTCTGAGATCGACCCTTTTGGGGGTGACTTTGGGGAGTTGAAGGGGGGCAGATATAAATATATTGATGAATCTTTTTTATTTTTTTTGGCATGGGACTTTGATTTCGCCTTTCCATTTCCCTTGGTTTTCCTAATTAATAAAATCCTTTTTTAACTCTTTTTTTCACAAATAACATTCCAACATTGTAAAATTTTCCTTTTTTAAAACCCTTCACATTTAAAAGGTTTTTTCCTTTTTCAACCGGGGCAATTAAATTCCAGAACTTTCAAAAAAGGAAAACAAAAACACCAAATATTTATTTTAGGGGCCAAAAATTTAAAAGAAAAACCCGAAAAGGGGTTTCCCCTAATTTTCCCAAAGAAAACCAAAAAAAACAACCACTCATTTATAATATACCTAAAAAACCCAGGAAAAAATAATATAATACCCTTTTAAATATCAAAAACAAGTATAAAATTACTATAAATACCTGACCAAAAGGGGAGCATTGGCAATGCGTATAATCCGGAATTTTAGGTATAAAATAAAATGATTTTTTGGTGATGAAACACTTTTTTTTTTGCAAAATTTTTGCCATTTTTTAATTTTAAATTGGTTTTGTATTTTAAAATTTAAATGATTAAATTTAAAGATTTAATTGTTTTAAAAAAAATTTGAATTGGTCTTTTGAGTTATGTTTAGAAGGGGGAAATCCCGGGGAAAAACCTTTTTTAACACTATAAAAAGTAGCCCTTCCTAGACACCCCTTTGGCCTCTCAATTCCTACAGGTGAGCTCACTAGAGCCAAAAGAAAGTGCACGTTTTCCCCTTCAGATACAGCATCTTATTATTTTATTTTTTCTCTTACAGCCTCTCTCATGTATTTACTTGTGTGCACAGACACACACTTCAGTACCTGTTTTTTCTTTACTTGCTCCATAATTGGGAAGCATTTCTTCCAATATCATTAGGATGATCCTAATTCATTTTTTCATATCCTTTTTTTACATATCCTTTTCTTATCATTCCTCTTACCTATCGAACTCCTTTACTCCTCACTCGGTCTCTACATTTGTTCTATTTCTCCTTCATCTTCTACTTTCTCCCTTCGCTATATCTTCATAACTTCCCTTTTCTATTTCTCATGTTGTTTCTTGATATGTTTCTTTTTCCAATAGTGATCTGGTCGACAGAGGCTGCGGCGACAGCCGAAACGTTCCGTCCACACGATCACAAAATCCTATATATTATTAACCTGTACATTTAGGCCCTGTATTACGCTGATCCTCTGTTACTGAATTTGTGTGATCTTCACAAATACTTTAATACAAGTCCTTAAAGGGGTTGTCTCACTACAAGGATTGCGTTTTATTTTAAAGATCTTGCAAAAACAAGTCACTCTGCAATATGTGTCCATTAACAGTGTCCTACCTATTCTGAGATATCCCCTCTTTTATGGACTGCATCAGCTTCTCAGGTCGCTATAGCTACAGACCTGTTTGATGTATCCTGATAGGCTGCCAGCACTGGTTACTATAGCTACAGACCTGGCTTCTACTGCAGTCTAGTGGAAGCCAGGAAACACGCCCCTGAATTCAAAGTGAAACCAAGAAAACAGGACTGAGCTAAGATGAATCAATGTAGTGAGACAACCCCTTTAATTACTTAAACACATTCAATTTGTGTGCAGTGAAATTATTTATTGTCCAGTTAGTGGAGCTGGAATACTTCTTTTCACTAGCACCGTGATTGTTTGGCCAAGTGCATGACACTCTAATATTATTTGTACTGATTTGTCTATTGCACTGGCACTTATTACTACTACTAATGCCTTCTGACACATTTGCTTATGACGATGCTATTGCAGCCAATATTATATCTCAGGTCACAGAGGCATCTTTGTTTTTACATGTTGCCCCGACCGAGATAAAAACAAGAGAATACGAACGCTAATCCAAACGCCTAATCGCATACCAACTGCATAGCACCACCCTTGCAGAATATTTTAAGAAGAATAATATACCACAAGGTCTCCGGTCCAATTTGCAACCCACACTGTTAAACGACAATCCACAATATTGCACACAATTCACTCAGATTCTCAGCAAGTGTTCATTAGACCTCATCATACTCACCATTGAATTTTTATAAAAAGCCATTAAAGATCTAGAAGACCAGATCAAGTCCATAGGGACAAAACTTTCATCTAAGTTGGCATCAGAAGAGTGGATTTCATTAAAACAGGTGACAGATCAAACCTTATCCCAATTTTGTTCAACTACTGTGAAATGGAAGAGAGATACGGAGGATTATCTCCTCCATCAGGTTTATAGATGGCAGGGGTCCACCTATTATGGCTTCAGGAAGACTAGACTAGAGACAAATTACTCTTCATCAAGTTCAGATACAGAGCATCAATCCGTGGAACGCAGACCACAACCTTTTTTAGGCACAACGAGGTCTTGCACACGTCGACCACAATGAGGAGGGAGAGGAGACGGCTATGGAACAGAGGATTCATGCATATACACACGCTCCAGGGTACGTCACATACCAGTTCTACACTTGACGACAACAATACAAACACCATTACGACTTCCTCTCCACAACAGGTCTCACAACAACACCTAGTGATTAATATTTCATCTGTCCTACTAACCTAGGCAGAAATGGACCTGCTAAACAAAGGACTTTAATTTTGCCCCACCCCTTCACTCAACACTGTCACCTTAGAACAAGAGTTACAATGATTTTATCGGTCTCTTCGCCGTAAAGCACATTTCCACCAGACTGACTATTCCTCCGCTGACTCCACCAACATACCGACACTCTCCATTGCCAATTTGAATCTCAGGAATATCAGTAAATTTAATCCCCCATGTACTTATACGGTTGAAACTTATATTTCTTTGGTGGATACAGACATTAAAAGCACACTGAAACAAAGACACCAGTTCCACGTCAATAACAACCTTACTTACGAGGAAAAACAAGTCCTATATTCATTACGCAATAATCCACAGATTATCATTAAACCAGCTGACAAGGGAGGAGCCATAGTAGTGATGGACCGTAGTAAGTACATACAGGAAATCCAACGCCAACTATCAGATAACACCACATATGAACCACTTGAACATGATCCCATTAGTACCATCAACTCCGAGATACGATTTATACTGAGCACTGCCCTTGATCTGAATATTCTCGACCACAGGACCTCAGATTTCCTTCAGGCAAAACATCCCATTTCCCCCGTGTTTTAAGTTCTACCAAAGATCCACATAAATCTACATAATCCACCAGGTCACCCCATAGTGGTCTCAACTGACTCCATATTTTCCCCTATAGCCCAATTTCTTGAAAAAATCCTTATACCTATAGTGCTCAAAACCAAATCCTTCATAAGGGACACCCTGCAATTTTTGGATATCTTGCAGTTGCTTAATCCTGTCCCTCCTGACACCACTTTGATTACACTAGATGTTAATAGCCTATATACCTCCATCTGTCACGTTGACGGCATTAAAGCCACTCAAGACATGCTTCTAACTACAGAGCTATTGACATCTGAGGTTGGCTTTTGTATCTCACTACTTACTTTGGTACTAACAGAAAATTGCTTCCTCTTTGGGGACAAGTTTTTTCATCAGCGACAAGGGATTGCAATGGGCCCGAACATGGCGCCTCCATATGCCAACATCTTTATGGCCTCTATAGAGGAGACATTTATCTACACTAATGTATTTTTCCGACAACACGCAGTGGCCTGGTACAGATATATCGACGATATATTCTGTATCTGGCAAGGGGATGACACCTCTATCACCAATTTCTTCCATTACCCTAACTCAGTCAAGTCAGGCCTTACCTTTTCTATTCACAAAGATCATTCTTGAATTAACTTTCTGGACACATTGGTTAATAAATCTTCCCATGGTAACATCACTACCGATTTGTATACTAAATCAACTGACAGGAACTCGCTCTTGCACTTCCATAGCTGCCATCCTGCCCATGTAAAGACATCTCTCCCATCTTCACAGTCTATCAGAGTTAAAAGGATAGTTACCAACTCTAGCGATCTGGCTCCACAGTTGGACATGATGTCTCACAAATTCATCGAAAGAGGATATCGTGAACGATTAGTAACATCAATGAGAACAAAAGTTAGGCCCATGAAACCTTTCGGCCCCAACCTTTCCAGGATCCATTTTGTTAACATCTACCACTCTCTGATGCCTAAATTGCATCAGACCATATGTAAACATTGGCACATACTACGTAACGGTTACCCTGATATACCAGAATTTTGCACAGTTGCTCAGATTTGTTACAAACAACCAAAAAATATTAGGGACTACCTCGTGAGAGCCGACATTGGCCCACTACAGAAACAGAATCCGCAAACATATCTCGGGAATCCAAGATGCAGTACATTATCATGCTTGCACTGCAACAATTGCTCCAACATCATCAAAGGAGACATAGTGTATCATCCCCACAGTAGGACACTCATTAAGCTAAAAGGTTTTTTTACATGCGATTCTTCCTATGTCGTCTATTTGATAAAAATGTCCCTGCAGCCTCATCTATGTCGACGAAACTACACAACGGGTTAAAGATCGACTATCAGCACATAAATCCACAATACAATGTAAAAAAATCTGGCTTCCACTCCCACAACATTTCTGCGAAAAACAATATCAAATCAGCCAACTTTGCTTTCAGATATTGGAACACGTCCCATGACCAAGACGAGGAGGGAACCATGTTGCCCTCCTAAAAAAGCGCAAGGCCTACTGGATTCATCGCCTGGGTAGCCTCCACTTGGGCAGTCTAAATAGGAAATATGACTTCATCTTTTAAACATTTGTGATGAATATTTCTGGTTTGATTTAACATTTATACCCGTGTACCATACTTGTACATTTTTACTTTGTTTTTGTCATGCCATCAACATCATATGTTTTGAGCCATCATACATGGACATATATTTTATTTATACATTTATTCCACTTTATAATACGTACATACAATAGTATGTTATTGTTTCTATTGTTTTTGACTATGTTACCTGATATGCAATATCTATCCACAGAACCGTTAGGATCGGAATTATACTTGATATCTGTCATTATGGTGAGTTGGTCTAAATTGTTCATGTCTCTCTTTATTTTGATTGCATTTATTCTGTCTCATGAGCTCTTTTATTAGTTTTTATTATTTTTTCTATGATGTATCACATACTTTCATTTTCCCCGTGCCCATCATTTTTTCAAACTTACATTACTTGTTGTTTATTCCTTGTTCAAATCCAGTTCTTATGTTCTCCATTTGCGTACCATTAGTGTAATTTCCATTTAGTATTTGTCTGTGCCATAACATCTTTCTCTATTTTTCCTGCTATCCCCTATTATATTTCTCCATCTCCCCTATGACTTTTTCTCTTTTCTAGCTGTCTATATCTTTATTGTCTGATAGTTCTATCCCCATACGCTCGTGCAGTGCCGGCCCACAGTGTCCAGACTCCGCGCTTGCGCAGTTAGATCCCTTTTAACAACACCCCACTGGGGATGCATCGGGTTTTTATGCCGGGCGCGCACCTACACGGGAGGACCCTGATCATTTTCCGGCCGCCGTGCCCCCCTACATTCTCCATACACGTTTCCCTTGAGGGATGTTAAACACACGCTATTCATTCAAATAACTCTTTTGTTTTGTGTTATCTTCTTACCCCGTCCTTTTTTTAAATTTTTTATCCTTTTCCCCCCTTTTTTTCTACGTACTTTACTCCGCGGTCCCACTGTGGTAAGAATAGCTCCCCCCTCTACATATCCTCGTTTTTCCCCTTCAAACGGATCTTATTTTTTTTTTTTTTCTTTACAGCCTTCTATGTATTTATTTGTGTGCACAAACCACATTTCAGAAATTTTTTTCTTTACTTGCCCCATAATTGGTAACATTTTTTTAAAATACATTAGGAGACCCCTAATTCATTTTTTCATATTTTTTTACATTCCTTTTTCTTTCTTTCCCTCTTACTATCAACCCCTTTACTCCTCCCCTCGGTCCTACATTTGTTCTTTTCTCCTTCATTTTCTACTTTCCCCCTTCCTTATTTTTCATAATTTCCCCTTTTTATTTCCATGTTGTTTTTGATTTTTATTTTTTTCCCAAATAGTGATTGGTCGAACAGGCTGTGGCGACACCCGAAACTTCCGTCCACACGATCACAAAATCTATATATTTTTAACCTTACTTGAGGCACTGTTTTACGTTCTCTGTAACTGTTTGTTGATCTTCACAATACTTTAAAAAAAGTCCTTAATTACTTAAACGAATTAAATTTGTGTGCAGTTAAATTATTTATTGTCCAGATAAGATTTCAGTCATTAATCTCAAAATATTTGTCGCGTTGGGCCCTTGGAGAATCCGAATTGGGTTCTCAACCTTGCTCTACGTATTGTGAACTCCAAACTTGCAACACTTTGTTGCACCCTTCAGAACAACAAGGAGGGTCCCAATATGTTCCTACCTTAGTCTTTGAAAAAAACATTTCTGCCTTTTAAATAATAAAACCAACTAACTTATGTTGGTTTAAAGCTTTTGTTTTTTACCCCAGCTCTTTTTTGGATCCCCTTTTCTTTTATTTCATTCGTGTGATTAAAATTTTTTCCCTTACCTAGTCATTTATTACAGTGCACAATTTAATCAGATTAAATCTATCATCCATAAATATTTGCCTGTACTATACGAAGATGAGGTAGTAGTTCAGATTTTTGCAGAAGGGGCAGGAAGTTGCCAACGTTTTAAAATATGTAATACCCCTCTTCACCAAAAAGATTTTTAGCTGTGGTTTGACACAAGAGTACATGGCTAGACTACAAAGGATTCTTTAGATGTGGTAGCCATCCATGCAAAACCTGTAAATACACTTTCCCCACCAGAGATTTCAAAAATTCAGGACAAAAATTGTTTTTAAACTGTATATCAACTGTAACACTACATATGTTGTGTATTTAATTTTTTGTAAAATTTGCAACCTGTATTATGTTGGGTGCACCGCCCATAGGTTTAAGGTTAGAATTTTGGAATATTTAAACAATATACAAAACCAAGGGGGTAGTAATACTTCTAATGTAGTAAGACACTTTTTTGAAATTTTTAGTCAAATTAAATGTTGTTTTTTTTACCTTGTCATAGAAAAGGTGCCCTTTTGAGAGAATGGGGAAATTTTAAATTTCGAAGGTGAGGATTTTAAAGATATTCACTTTAAATACCATTTTTCCCCATGGTCTCAATCTCAAGAATGAAGTTTTGCTTCATTACTATTTTTTTTTCTTTCTTTATTATAGTATAGTATGATTATATGTATTTTTTTTCCTTTTTTGTTTCTATTTTCCTTTTTTTTTTGCTCATTGGTTGGTCTCGTATATTTTTGCTTATCTGTGTTTTATCTTTTGTTTTTATTGTATTTTCACTTATTTTGTATATTGGGGGAGGGGTTATCCCTTTAAACCCGGGAGGCCTTGGTTTTTCTCATGCTTTGTGGTGTGGTTCTCCTGCGCGACTTTGTGGGATCGGTGTGCCTGGAGTGCCTGGTCTCGTGCGTCTCTGTCTTGGCCCACCCCTTGCCTTCACCCTTGAATTCTCCCCTCCGGTTAGTGGGTTCTGCTATGTGGGATGCAACGATGGGCGGGGGGGGGTTTTCGGGCCTACGGGCTGGACACTTCCGTGCCCTTTTTTTCGGGGCCACAGACCGACTTCTCACGGGGCTATGAGATGGGGTCATTGGTTTTGGTCTCGTTCCCCGCCTCTCCAACACCAGGTGATATCTGTTTGTTACAGCCAGCATGTATGCATGTATGTATATTTATATATATGTTTAATATATAAATGTGTGTGTGTGTGAATATATATATATATATATATATTTTACATACCATAATTAAAGGGGTTTTCTCAATACAAAGATCATATTTCTAATGATGGGGACAGTAGAAATAAGAACTTTTACAATTGGTTTGCTGGATGGGACACGCTCCCTTTTTCTGTGATTGGCTGACTGATATGTCATTCAGCCTGTTCACACATTCCCCAGATGGGAAATGCCCCCTGTGCTGTGATTGGCTGCCTGCACTCTGTGCTTACTCCTCTCTGAGATGTGTAAATCAAAAGTGAAACTAACTGCCTGAGAGGGCTGCTGGCTCTATACTCATCTCCCAGCTCTAAGATGAATGATCTGGGCAATTACTGACCATCTAGCTGATAGATTATTTCTCCCCTCATATAACCCAGTCTTATACCCTGTGCCCCCCCCATATAACACAGCCTTATACAGTCTCTACCTCCTGCCTGATAACAGAGGTGGAGGAGGGGGCGGAGGGCAGTGTGCATTTCTCACACTTGCTTCATCAGTTGAGGCTGTGTGTATAACTGATTACACCATTACAGGTGATCTGGTTATAGCAATACAAGGACTCTGGTTACAAGGAGCTTGTGCAGCCTGGAGGTGAGAACTCTGAGCCATGAGAAGCAGAACAGAAGGGCTGCAGAGCTGATGTCTCTCTCTTTCATGCTTCACATAATGATGATGTCACACTCTTCAGTTAGGGGAGACTCGCTTCCTGGAGGGGACTTACCTACTAAAGGAGAGACTGGCCCTGGAATTTTAAAGTTGAACAGACAGGACAGCTCATCTGCGAACTTCAAGATAAACCCCTTTAAGAGCCCTAGTGGCTCGAAATGCGTGCCATTCTTTTACTGGTAATCACTTGCTGTATTCCTATCTGTGGCCCTAAAGGATTTATTTTTTACGGAACCCTATGAACGCTGCGGGCTTTTCCTGTTTTTAATTGTTGCATCGCACCTCTTTGCAGCTGTGGCTTGTTCAGATGGTGAGCTGGCTACTTCCTTTTTGCTTCCTTTCATATATGCTCTAAAAAATGAAGGGAGCGTGTTTGGGTTTTGCTATGCACAACAAAGAAAGTGTTTGAACTCTGCAACCTCCATGGTGTCGCGTATAGGTGGTACTATTGTCAGGGGTCTACTCTAATTTCCCAGCTCTCATTTGCCCCAGTAGTATCTATGGACCTGTAACAAGGGCTGGTCCTCTTGACATGATGGTGCCAACACAAGGTAAAAGGCTGGGGCTGGCAAGGAAATCTACCAGAAGACGGCTTGGGAAGAGTAGGAACAGTTGGAAACCCATAGTGACGGGAAAATGACAGGAGGTGCTGAGATCCACAGAGGACGAGAGGGCAAAAGGGAGGTTGGGTGGGTTGTTACCATTTTAAAGGGGGTAAATTGTGAGTCTTATACTGTTAAGCAAGAGAAGGGGATGTTTGGTGCCCCCGCACAGAGAGCAAGAAGGAGAGTTACCTGTGAGGTCTCAGGACAGGCGTGAATGGAGAGGGAGTTCCCATCCTAGCAAGCCGCCGAAGAGAGACCTTTTTACACCATAAAAGGATGAACGTTGTACTGCATGTGGTTACCTGAATAACTTTTAATTGTTGTTCCCCCCCCCCCCCCCCCCTTTCATTTGCTTTTTTACTAAATTTATGTAAAGAAGATTTAAGATTGAGATGTTTTTTGGTCGACCACGATTTTAGATGGTCTATCAGTATAGGTGGTACTATTGTCAGAGGTCCATTCTCACATGTCAGCTCTCACTTGCCACCCAGTAGTCATCCTATGAGCCACCGATTTTCCCTTAAATTTTAAATGTAAATGAAATGCAAATGCAAAATTTTTGGGGATCTGCAGATTAATGCACTGAGTGTGTTGGGAAGGTGTTACCATTGTTTGCTGGAAAGAAGATTGTGTTATACATCAAAAGAACACAATATAATCTAAAATAAAAGAATTAATTAGCATTACAAGGTAAACAAAAACATAATAGCAACAAACATAATAGCAAACAATAACAACTACAGATGTTAGCTTTAATTCCACAATATTTATGGTATTTTCCTTTAATTCATTACAGGTATCCACCCATATCTGTCCTTGTGGATTTCTTCCCATGTCCACATCTACAACATTTGTATGCAATAGACCAAACTTAACTAATAACACATTTAATATATGTATTTCAATATTGGACAAACAAAATCAGTCCTTCAATATTAGAAACATAGGTGTCACGCAACTCAGATGTAAGGATGGTGAATCCACTGTCCACCACATAGAGTTGGCGAAGCCTATGCCAGGAAACGGAGTCTAAGGGACCTCTTGTCTTCACCGGCGTCCGCCGCAAAGCAGGAAGGGCTTTGCTGCAGGGAACCCCAGGTCGTTAATCCCCACGAAGGTCCTAGTGGTGGCAGCCGAAGTTGGAGACACTGGAACAGGTTTGAATGCAGAGTAGCAAGGCGAAAGGACAGGCAGGCACACAAGGTACCACAAAAGCAGAGATGGTGGACAGGGAATAGAAAATGAGCAATGTACGTAGAGATGGTTTGCTAGGGAACGCATTTTGAAAATGTTGGATAAATGTGTAAGTATTGATGTTTTCTTGTGGCTCCCAGGATCTCTCCTCAGGACCAAAGCCTTTCCAGTCGATGAGATAACAGGCTTTTCTTCTGGAACGCTTCATATCCAGGATTTCCTTCACCTCATAATTATCTTCAGTACTAGGAGGTGTGGCAGGGGAAACCACCTTGTATGAATAATAACTGAGAATTACCGATTTAAGGAGAGACACATGAAAAGAATTGGGGATGCAGAGCGAGGTAGGCAAAGTTTGCAGGATTATAACAATTTTAGGCCTGTTATGCACCAGCGCAAACTACATTAGAGTAAACTACAAGGTATCAAATACCATCGCCAGTATAAATATACAAACACTTTTATTATGGTCAAAACATTAGAAAACAAATAAAACAGAGCAAACAAGGGAAAATAATAGTGACAGAGACAGCTGTATGTCCACATATTTATACTGACGGTGGTATTTGATACCTTGAAGTTTGTAGGATACCTGGTTGATCTAATGTAGGATAGAGCATGGAACAAACTTTGAACTAGGAACTCGGAGACGGATGTGGTTGGAGGGAAGCCAGACCTTATCCCTGGGTTGGTAAGTGGGAGGAGCTCTGCGTCTTTTGTCAGCTTGTCTCTTGAAATGGGTAGAAGCTTGAAGTAAATTTTTACGGGAAAGCTGCCAGATCTGAAGGTAGTCACGTACTAGAACATTAACTATGGGAATTTCCGAGGAAGTAGGGAGCGGCAAAGGAAAATTAGGGTGCTGTCCAAACACCAAGTAGAAAGGAGAGTTCCCGGAGGATTCACTAGGATGGTTATTATAGGCGAATTCAGCCCAAGGCAGCAGAGACACCCAGTCATCTTGCCGAGCGGAGGCAAATTGGGGCAGATAATTTACCGGGATCTGGTTGACTCATTCCACTTGATCATTGGACTGAGGATGGTAGACCGATGAAAAATTTAGTTTGATGTGCAGAAGAGAACACAGGCACATGAAAAGTGAAAGGTGAACTGAAGTCCTCGATCTGAAACTATGTTAGAAGGCATCCCTTGCAAACAAAAGATATGTTGCAAGGACAAGGTGGCCAACTGCGGTACTGAAGGAAGACCGGGCAGAGGTGTAAAATGCGCGATTTTGGAAAAATGGTCCACAACGACCCAGATAACCAAACATCCAGAGGAGGGCAGGAGGTCAGTCATGAAGTCTATCACGATGTGGTTCCATGGCACTTCTATCACCGGTAGGGGCAACAGGAATCCAGCAGGTCATAGACAAGAGATTTTATTCTGGGCACAGTTGGAACAAACGGCCACAAAGTCCTTGACGTCTTGTGCGAGAGAGGGCCACTATTAATGCCGGGCAATCAGGTCAAGGGTCTTACGGTATCCTGGATGACCGGCAACCCGAGAGGTATGACTCCAAGACAGAATTTGTTTTTTTAATGCAGGGCGCATGAAGAACCTACCCAGAGGAACCTTCCGTGGCTTAACGGATGCAACAAAGATGAGACGCTCAGAGGTGTTGAGGATCAGGCATCATATCCGCAGCATGCTAGGCTCTGGAAAGTGTGTCAGCTTTAGCATTCTTGGCAGCTGGATGAAATGAAAAGTAGAATTGAAACGAGAGAAAAATAAGGGCCAGCAGGCCTGACGAGGAAACGATGGGCCTTCTACAGGTAAAGGAGATTCTTATGGTCCGTATAGATAGTTGCGGATGAAGAGCACCCTCCAAAAGATGTCGCCATTCCTCTAAGGCCAGTTTAATGGCCAGCAGCTCCCTGTCCCCGATAGCATAGTTCTTCTCAGCGAGAGAGAAGGTTCTGGAAAAGAATCCGGAGGTAAGGACTTTGTTCTTGACAGATCTCTGCAAGAGAACGGCTTTGGTACTGACTGAGGATGGTCAGTAGAATGGTTTTTCAGTGTTTCCGGGCAGTGAAGCACCGGAGTGGAGGCGAGGGCAGCTTTCAGCCCGGTAAAAGCCTCTTCAGAATCAGAGGTCCAAAGACGAGGTTTGTTGCCCTTCTCAAGGTGAGAGACGATAAGAGCCACGAAAGTGGAGAAATGTGGAATAAATTGGCGATAGTAATTAGAAAAAACAATAAATCGTTGAACCACATAGAGGTCGACAGGATGTGGCCAATTAAGCATGACAGATAACTTTTCTGAGTCCATCTGGAGACCTTGCACAGAGACATCCCAGGAATCCATGTATGCCCATGTATCCCAGGAATGGCAGACTGGAACACTCAGATGAACACTTATCCAGCTCTGGTTGCACCAGAGGCAAGTGAGAACCAGGTGAACATGGGTCTCATGAGATTCAAGATCCGGGGAGTAGACCAGGATGTTGTCTAGATAAACCAAAACACAGTTATATAGAAGATCCTGAAAGAAGTCATTCACAAACTCTTGAAACACGGCTAGGGCATTACAGAGACCAAACAGCATGACCAGATATTGAAAATGGCAGTCACAGGTTTCAAATGTGGTCTTCCATTCATCCCCTGGCAGATGTGGATGAGGTTGTAGGCACCCGGGAGGTCGAGTCTGGAGAAGACTATGGCCCTCCAGATTCTATCAAACAATTCTGAAATTAGCGGCAGACCTCGGTGATCTTGTTCAGATCATGGGAGAGGACAATTTGCAGATGAAGCCCTTAGCCAAATTCTCCTGGATGTATGCTGATATGGCCTTAATTTTGGGTCATGACAGTGGAATGGACAATCATAGGGTCGGTGCGGGGATAGAGATTCAGCTTGCTTCTTGCACAAGATGTCCAAAAAATCCTGGTAGTGCACTGGGAGTCCAGGTAGCGCAGAAGCAGCTGACGGGTGTTGAGGCACCCACAAGATGAGAAGGACATTAAAACGAGATGCAAGAGGAATGTCACCGGTTGCTCCAGCATGTGACTTCACCAGAATTACAGTCAAGGTTCAGACTGTGCCTTCGTAACTAGGGTAGTCTCAGAAGAAATGTACTAGATGAGCAAGGAAGTATGAGAAATGAAATCTGTTCCTGGTGCAGAACCCAGATGAGCCATGTGAGCGGCTGGGTAAGACGTTGACTGGCACAGGAGAGAACCTGCCTCATTCACCGAAGAGATGGAGAGAGGCCGAGCCAGAGGAACCACAGGCAGATGGAATTTGGAGACCAGAGCGGGATGGATGAAGTTACCCACTGAATCGGAGTCTATGACAGCAGCCACTCGAAGACTCAAGCCGGATCGGAGGATTAGATTGACCAACATGGTCAAAGGTGGAGAGGAAGATTCATTGCCCAGGTTTGCCTCTTCCACAAAACCTATTCTCTGGAGTTTCCTGGATGGTTCAGGCAGTCTTTCAGTAGATGCTCGTAGACTCCACAGTAGAGGCACAGGACCACATTTCTTCTGCCGGTTTTCTCTTCCTCTGTCAACCTACATAGGCTCTTCCTGAGGCGCTGCAGAGAGGAGTTCCAGTGGTCTCTCGAAAATGGGTGCCAGACGTTGAATCCTGCAGAGTTGAGAGGCTGCACGCTGTAGATGAATCTCCATTGATGCTCTGCATAGCGAATGTCGATGCAGATGGCCAGGGTGATGAGGTCATCCGGACTGCTGGGCAGGTCACGCCCCGCTAATTCGTCTTTGATGCGACCCTCCCAGAAGGTCGTGACCAGAGCCTCGTTGTTCCACAACAGTTCAGACGACAGAATCCGAAACTGTACAGCATACTGTCCCACCGTGGAGTCACCCTGTCGGAGCCATAGAAGCGAGGAGGCAGCAGAGGAGGCACATCCTGGTTGCTGAAATACTCTACGGAAGGCAGCCAGAAAGTGTGGCAAGTTGGTTGTCACCAGATCCCCTTGTTCCCACAATGGAGTAACCCAGGCCAGTGCTTCACCGGACAGCAGAGCGACGATGAGGCCACCTTGCCCGATCCGTAATGAACTGGTGGGCCAGGACCTCAAAGTGAATCGTCCACTGATTCAGGAATCCTCGGCAGGCTTTGGGATCACCACTGTAGCGAGTGTGCAGCAGCAGGTGCAGAGGGGAGCTGCTTGGCATGGCAGGAACAGGAACAGGCACCGGAATGGGAGCTGGTACGGCAACCGGGGCGGACAGGAGCCTCAGGCAGTCGAGACACTAGGTTTGGTAGCATCACAAACAGCTGTTCTTGATGAGCGCCCTGGCGTGTGATTTCTGCCACGAGACTCTCTGTGTCTGGCAACGGAGCATCGGCGGGATCCATGGGCCTGTTTTACTGTCAGGCAACTCAGATGCAAGGATGGTGGATCCACTGGTCACCACGTAGAGTTGGCAAAGCCTACGCCGGGGAGCGGAGTCTAAAGGGGCCCCTTGTCTTCACCGGTGTCCACCGCAAAGTAGCAAGGACTTTGCTGCAGGGAACCCCCAGGTCGCTACTCCCAACACAAGTCCTGGTACTGACAGCCGAAGTTGGAGACAATGGAACAGGCTGGAACACAGATTAACAAGGCGGATGGAGAGGCAGGCAGGCACGAACAGGTACCACACAGCAGATGATGGTGAGACAGGCTAGAGTAGGAAAATGAGGCAAATAGTAGCGTAGAGATGGTTTGCTAGGGAACGCACAATGAACGTCACTAGGGAATGGACACCAATAACTAGCATGGACAATAGGAAGAGGAATCCCTAAAAAGCCCCTGTCAAAAGGTCATTGGTTGAGGAAGAATATATGTTGCGCACTTGCCCTTTAAATCCAGAAGACCGATGCACACACCCTAGAGGCCGGAGAGGAAAGTGCATATGGAAACAGGAGAAAGCAGAGACATGCTCAGGACTGGGAGGAAGCAGACTAGGGCCAGGTGAGTATAGATGCCGCATGAGGAGAGCCGAGAGCAACCGTGCCTGCGGCCAGAGACTCTGGTGTCAGGCCGCAGCACGTGCCGTGACAATAGGTAGGATACTCATCAATGATAAACAACAGTCCGCAATTTCTGCGTGTGTGAGGACGGCCCGATGTTCTGGATACTCCTCTCGATTCACCCTTTGCAGGAATTGCGGACTGATTGGACGATTTTGTCTATCATTGATAAGTATCTTATATATGTTTCTAATATTGAAGGACTTATTTTGTTTGTCCAGTTTTGAAATACATATATTTAATGTGTTATTAATTCAAAGTTTGGTCTATTGCATACAAACTTTCGACAATTAACGCTGCAAACCAGCACATTTTAACTATAAATTTAAAGGTTGTCACATCATGGTATGTACTGTATTAAATGTCATGTTACAGTTTGCTTCATCTGTAGTTTATTATGTATGCAGGGATCACAACACTGTGTACACGAGGATTTTAGAAAAAACAGGTAATGATAAACAGATTATAAGCATAGATTAATTGATGTTGACTTTGGGACTATTGGGTATAGGCCACATCAGTGACAATATAGAACCACTGGGTGTCAAGACCTTATTCTTTATTGTTTAATGTTCTTTGAGATTATTAGGAGCCCCTAGATGAAGAGTTCAGCCTCCAAGGGTCAGGAGAAAATCATTTACATTTTGTAACTATTTTGTCATTGTCTCTGTCATCTGACACTGGGCACA
The DNA here is from genome assembly GCA_025379985.1 of Phyllomedusa bahiana. Lineage (NCBI taxonomy): Eukaryota > Metazoa > Chordata > Amphibia > Anura > Hylidae > Phyllomedusa > Phyllomedusa bahiana. Next base: position 10,787 of record JAODAL010024249.1, on the reverse strand, counting down.
ATTTCACATGCTCCTTGGCACAGTCGACTTTGCTCTGCACACATTGATGTGTGTTCTGATATATATTTTGTCTCCTCCAGCAAGTCAATAAAGGTCCTGTTCTATTTTTGTTACGTAGACTTCCATGTGCTCTATGGACCATCTTAGAAACGCTACAAAAACTCATATCTACTGTTCACAAGTATTACTAGGGTGTCCACATAAGCCAAAAATACTGTTGCCCATTGGAAACATAAGGCAACATGTATAAATGGAGCTGCACCATTTTTTGGCGTGTTTTGAGTGGTAGCCCTGTTCTATAGCTGTTTGAACCATCATACACTAAAACCTGGCGCAGTCTGCACTAGACATGACAATTTTAATGGCACCAAAGATGCGTGTGCATGTAGCTCCAAAATCATACAATGTGACAAATATACTCCATAGTTGGTGCAAAACTGTTGTACAAATCCATACCAATTTCAAAGTGTCATAACTGAGGCTACTTTTGGGCAAAAAAGGGGACTATTTATAAAGTGTTTAGATACTTTCATAATACGTCAGATGTACAAATTAAAAACGAGGTGAACTGGTGATTGGCACCAGGTTATACTTTCCCCCCAAAAATATTTTTTATGTGCTAGGGTAAAGGAAGGGGCATCTCTTCAGCCCCATAACAATCCAGGGACTACTTTATACAGTACATGTTAATTTCCTGGAATTGTGTGTGTCCCGAATGAGGTGGTCCCTGGAGCATCAAATTACTACCCACTAAAATTTTTACTTTAAAAGCAAAATATTCCCCTTTTTGGGAGAGGAGGGATCGGGGCCAACGGGCAACAGGCAAATTCACAGGCAGCGGGACACTAAAACAGAGAATGCCCTGAGTGAGGGGGCGGAGGCAGGGCGCACTACAACCATACAAAGCTACACATTTTTTAGGGTTCAGTACCAAGTCCAGGGGCCCTTACGCTGAACGGTAAACCACTTTTTAAAAATGGTTTACCTGAGCCAGAACGTTGCTTTGTATAGAAAGCGCAAAAAATAGACCCACATTGAAAAAGTTCATAGATTAGCGCATACAAAGTGCCAAAAAAAAAAGGCTTCTGGGCGCCAAAAATCATACATGTCACCCTAAAAAAATGGCCCCCTCCCCCTGCTCAGCCCCCCCCAAAAAAAAGGGCCCCCCCCCTCCCGCTATCCCCCCAAAAAAACGGTCCCCTCCCCCTGCTCAGCCCCCCAAAAAACGCCCCCTGCTCAGCCCCCCCCCCAAAAAACAGCCCTCTCCCCCCTGCTCAGCCCACTCAGCCCCCCCTCTCTTGACACCCCAAAACGGCTCCCCTCCCCCCCTGCTCACCCCAAATGGCCCCCTACCCCCTGCTCATCCCAGTAGGCCCCCCACCTTCCCTGCCACCCCCCAAAGCCCCCCCCGTCACCCCCTCAGCCCCCCTCGTGACACCCCCAAAAGGCCCCCCTCCCCAAACGGCCGCCCGGCCACCCCACTAGCCCCCCCCTCCACCCGCCCCCCCCACTCAGCCCCCCTCCCTGACACCCAAAACGGCCCCCTCTCTCCTGCCCCCCCCACACAGCCCCCCTGCTTACCCACCCCACCCCCCCTGGGAACTCCAAACGCCCCCCCCCCCCCACTCACCCTCCCCCCTCCCTGACACCCAAAACGGCCCCCTCTTCCCTGCTCACCCCAAAGGGCCCCCTGCTCACCCCACTCAGCCCCCCCTTTTCCCCTAACCCACTCGGCCCCACCTCTGACACCCCATTCACCCCCTTTTCCCTCAAATCGCCCCCTCCGCCTCCCTGACACCCCACTCAGCTCTCCCTCTCTCCCTGTCCCCCAAATGGCCCCCGTCTCCCTGACACCCCACTCAGCCCTCCATGATACTCAACCCCTTCCTCCCTGAACCAACCTGACCCACCACTTGACTCCCACACACACTTTCCCTCCCTTCCCTAAGGCCTACCCAGCTTTCCCACATGCTGAATGCGTTATCCAGCACCCGGGAAAGCCGAGTGGCACCCATCCCCCACAGCAGGCACCTAGCCTTCCTGGACGCCTGCTGTGAACCATGTCACCCAGCTTTCCCAGATGCTGAATAACCTATCCAGCTTTTTGGGAAAGCTGGTGAAAATCCTCCACAGCGGGTGTCCAGGAAAGCTAGGTGATTTCTGTGGCGGATGGGTGCCACTAAGCTTTCCCGGGTGCTGAATAACCTATCCAGCATGTGGGAAAGCTGGTAAAACCCTCCACAGCGGGCATCCAGGAAAGTAGGTCCCTTCTGTGGGGGATGGGTGCAACTCAGCTTTCCCGGTTTGATACCTATCCAGCTGTGGGAAAGCTGGTTAAAACCCCCCACGCGGGCGTCCGGAAAGCTAGGTGCCTTCTGTGGGGATGGTGCCACTCAGTTTTCCCGGGGTGTTTGGATAGTTTATTCAGCATGTGGGAAAGCTGGGTGAAAAACCCCCCACAGCAGGTGTCCAGGAAGCTAGGTGCCTGCTGTTGGGATGGGTGCCACTCAGCTTTCCTGGACAACTGCTGTGGGGATGTCACCAACTTTCCCAAAGGGACTGTGTAGGCTATTCAGCACCCTGGAAAGCTGGTGACATCCCCTACAGCAAGCACCCAGTTTTCCTGGGACGCCTGCTAGGGATGTCATCCAGATTTCACAGGCACTGAATAGGAGATTCAGCATCCCAGAAAGCTGGGTGATGCCCCATTGTTGGGTTATTGTTGTTTTCTTTTTCAAGGGTTTTCCCTTTGGACTACGTCGGATTCGGTGGACTACGTCGGACAGTGTTGCGTCTATTTCTTTAATAAAATGGTTAATGAGGGCTGTTGTGTCTCGGAGTGTTTATTTAAATAAAGTGTTTTTGTCTGTTTCTGTGTGTTTTTTTCCATTTGATTCCAGTGATGTAGTGACGGTATCTGGATGACGCCTCTCCATTACTATCGCTGGGGCTTGGTGTCGTCAGCGGTGTTTCTTTTTGCCCATGGCTGACACTAAAACCCCCTGTCACTATTACCCAAGTACCCAACCACCAGGGGTTACTGGGAAAGAGCAGGTAACCTCCCCAGCGGGCCCTCTAAGTGATGGTCCACTTCTGGAGCAGCTGCAGGCTGGTATTTTTAGAATGGTAATTACCCAGTATCGATGGTTCTTTCCCATTCTGATAGTATAGGCTGCCCCTGTCGGTTTTACCTTGGCTGGGTTATGGAAAATTGGGGGGACCCCACGTCATTTTTTTTCTGAAAATTTGTTTATTTAGTGAGAATCTGCACATGGGCATCCACTGTAATCATTAAAGGAGGTGCCCACTGTAGGATTCTCAATAAATGAATGATTTTCAAAAAAAATAAACAACGTGGGGCCCGCCTGATTTCCATAACAAGCCAGGAAAAACCGACGCGGCAGCCGAAAAATTTCAAATGAGAAGCCAGGATACTGGCCCCTTTCCCAATTCTAAAGTACCACCCGCGCCCCCCAAGGGGGACCAACATTGGGGGGTCCCCACTTCTGACGGTTACCCAGCTTTTTCCCGGTACCCTTGGTGCGTTGAGTATTGAGTTAATAGTGACAGGGGTTTTAGTGTGGGCCTTGGGTGACAAAAACTGCCGCGGGCTGAACCAGCCCGGCGATAGAAATGAAGAGGCATTTTGACAGACACCTCCATTACTATCACGGGAAAAAATGGGAAAAAAAAACACAAAAACCCCCAAATAAAAAAGCATTTTTTTAAAATAAACTCCCTGACACCGCCCTCGCTGACCATTTTATTTATAAATAATGGTTTTTTTCCAAACAAATATTAACATCAGGGTCCAAAAGCCATCACAAAAAAAATTATAACCCCAAAAATTTAAAAACCATAAAGCTTTATTAAATTGGTTAAAATTTAAATATAACACACTTTCCCTTTTTTTCCAAAAACAAAAATTTTTAATTACAGTAAGATAAAAAGAGGGAGATCTTAGCTTCCCAAAAGGAATATTCCCCAATCCTGAAACCGATATAGTCCCAAAAAGGGGGATATTTCCATTTTTTCCCCAAAACTGTCCTTTGATTTAAATAAGTAAACTGCCTCTATAAATACCCTATTTAAGCCCAAAGAGATGCCTTTAGGGTTTTGTCGCCCCGAAAAGGGGCGGCCCCACAGTACGCTTACCCCCTAGATAACACTGTAAATACTAAATTAGGGCAAAGGGGTTATACACAAAAGAGAGATTAAAAAAAATATTAGTCCCCCAGTCTCCCGACCTTTCCCCCAAATATTCATCGGGGGAGCCCCAGCCTCAGTACATGCAATAGTCCCCAGCTGATGGAAGACGTCCCCCAATTCAAAAGGGACCTCCTTAAATATACCTCCCCAGAGAAAGACAAATTGGGAAACCCCCATCTTATTAACAAAATTTTTAAATCACATCTAATCCTATGTCCAAAAGTATGCACCAAGTGATAATAAGCTTTTATAAGGTCCTGTAACAGTGTGTATCAAACATTGACGGTAATACTTGCGGCACCCACATACACGCGCCCTCAGCAATCGGCCGGGAATTGGCAACTGCGCGTGCGGGGGTTTCAGACTACTCCACATGCCCATGTGCGCCTCCCGATCAGTCACTTGCGCCGCGGGCTACGAGACCATCGCGCACCCCTGAAACCAGCGGGGATTTCTACTGCGAAAACCAAAAGCCATTAGCGGTTTTTAATTCATAACCAAAACGATAATTCTACGCTGGCCCTAGTCTAATAATCCAAAAGTTTATACTCCTCCCCCCACCCGTGAAGGTCACGTGGACCGGGTCATCTGGGGGACTGGGGAAAGCACCACAATCTTGGGGGGTTGGTCTTCGTTTTCCCCCCCGGGGATGTGCTGTAAACGTGGCCCCTTTACCTCCTCTTCCCCTGCGGCCCATTCAAGACAAAATCAACCCTCACCTGACCCTAAACCCCCGACCCTGCCTGTTGCCCCCAAACCCCCTGTTTCTCCACCTATCACCCCAAAGGAGTTTTTTACAAAAGGGGGGATTTTGGGAGGGAAATTTAGGGAAAATGCAGAGTCTAAGATGTTTGTGTGGGTTAATTTTGCGGGCGGGCCGGAGAAGTGGTATGGCGGTTGAAAGGAAGGGGAAAGGGGAAAGATTCCCAACAGGAAGACTCCCTGTGAGTCCTAAATTGTATTTTACTTCATCCCTTTTTAAAGTCTGCAGAGCCTGTTACAACTGGTAAACTCCCCCATTGGTCACTGAGGTGGATATACATCTGCAAGCCGTGTACAACTGCTATTACCCCCATTTGGGCACTGTATGGTGGTATATACAGTCTGCAGAGCCCGTTATAACGCTATCTCCCCCATTGTACTGTATGGTGGATATACAGTCTGTAGAGCCGTGTACAACTGCTATTACCCCCCATATGGCAATGATGGCGGAATGTGGTAGGGGTATAATGGTTCTTTTCGGGTCAGTAGGCTGATTTTTCAATCATAGTGATGGTGATATTGGTAGGGTTTTTTGGATAATTTTAGTTTAAATGTGTGGGGGGTGTTGGGTGGTCATGGGGTTGTGGTATTATTTAGTTTTCTATGTGGTGGTGAAAATTGGTCATGGTGTTGGGGGGAATTCCCGTTACATGTGATGGTGATATTGGCATGGTATTACTTAGTCCATGTGGGGGTGAATGTGGTCAGGTGTGATGGTATTATTCATTCTATTAAGGAAAGTGGCATGGTGTTGTGGGATTATCAGTTACTATTGCTGGTGGGTATTTTCATGGGGGTGGTGGAATTATTCAATCTCTGTTAGCGATCTTTTTGATAAAATTTTTTTCTTTGGTGTGGTCAGTAACAGTACAGGGGTATTTTTTTCCCTTACAGCGGGTATTATGTGGTTACTGTACGACTATATATGGGGATCACCAAGAAATTGTCTTAAAAAGCTATTTGGTTTTTGGATCCTTTAAATACAATACATTATTTTATATAAAACAATTTTACAACCCAGGGGTGGCCCGAAGATGTCTTTTTTTTGGTGGGTCGAGGGTGGGGTGATATATGTCATTTTGTTTGGCGTGACCAGGGCGTGGCTAATGGCCCATTTGCAATCTCTAAATGTTGGGAGGTATGGAGATGGGGGAGTGGTTTGTGTAAGTGAAAGAGAGGCTCAAGAGAAGTGAGGGACAGGGAGAGCAGCCCTGTTTGGTGAAGAGAAGTGCCGGAGAAAAGAGGGTTGGGAGAGGGGCCCTGTGTTGCATAAAGGGTTTCCTGTGGTGTGAAGATAGGGCCCTGTAGTGCAAAGAGGGGGCCCTGTGGTGTGAAGAGGGGAACCTGTGGTATGAAGATAGGGCCCTATGCAGCATAGATAGGGCCCTGTGGTGTGAAAATTAGGCTCTGTGGTGTGAAGATAGGGCGCTGTGCTGCATAGACAGGGTGCTGTTCTGCATAGAGGAGACCTTGTGTTACATATAGGGGTCCCTGTGCTGCATAGAGGGGACCTTTTGCTGCATAGAGGGGGTCCTACGCTGCATAGAGAGGGCCCAGTGGTGCATAGAGGGGGGGGGGTCCTGTGCTGCATAGAGGATGCCCTGTGCTGCATACAGGGAGCCCTGTGATGTGAAGATAGGGTCCTGTGGTGTGAAGATAGAGCCCTGTACTGCTAGAGGGTGCCATATGGTGTGAAGATAGGACCCTATGCTACATAGAGAGTGATCTGTGGTGTGAAGAGGGGGCCCTGTGTTGTGAAGATAGAGCCCTGTGCTGTGCTGCATAGAGGGGGCCCTGGGCTGCATAGAGGGGGACCTGTGCTGCATAAAGGGGGACCTGTGGTGAGAAGATAGGGCCCTGTGCTGCATCGCGATGGCCCTGTAGTGTAAAGATCGGGTCATGCGCTACATAGCGAGGGCCCTGTGGTGTGAAGATATGGCCCTATGCTGAATAGAGAGGGCCCTGTGGTGTGAAGATATGGCCCTATGCTGAATAGAGAGGACCCTGTGGTGTGAAGAGGGGACCCTGTGGTATGAAGATAGTGCCATATGCTGCATTGAGAGGGCCTTATAGTGTGAAGAAGGGGCCCTGTGGTGTGAAGTTAGTGTCATATGCAGCATAGTGTGGGCCCTGTGGTGTGGAAAGGGGGCCCTCTTGTATGAAAATAGGGCCCTGTGCTGCATAGAGAGAGCCCTGGGCTGCATAGAGATGGCCCTGGGCTGCATAGAGGGGGCCGTGTGGTGTGAAGATAGAGGGGGCGCTGTGCATACCTCCCATCACATCAGGCCATGCCTCTAACCACACCCAAAACATGACATCACACCAAGACACACCTCTAACCACGCCCCCACACATACATGCAAACTTTTTAGACAGGCAAAAAAGGGACACATTTTCAGGATTGCTTTGTATCCAATGATGAGATATTAAAGGAGTTGTCTCATTACAAGCTTTCAGCCTGTCAGTGAGCCTGGTAGTTGAATTGAGGGCCGTGCTTCTTGGTCTGTCTCTTCTGCTCCCTCTCCCCCCCCTCCCCTCAGCACACAGGCAGCTCTGTAACTTCTATACAGCAAGGGGGAGGGGGTTTGCTGCCAGAGTTAACCCTGTGTGTGCCTGTCTAGGTCTGTTGCAGGAGAGGGCTGATTTATGAGTGTAGAGAGGTCTGTGAAGCATTGATTACTAATAGCAGAAGAGAGGGGATGCAAGTGTTCCTATACCCCCTGCTTAGCTTACAAGTCTCCACATCTCCAGCAACAACAAATCCTGTCAGAACAGACACAGGGCAGCTGGGAAGTGTTACTCTGTGTCACTAGTACAGCACAGCATGAAGTATTCACATGCCTGATCTGTATAGTATTAGTATAGTGACAGTTCCACAGACACATCATGATTATAGTAACACACAGGGTCACTGCTGTCACATCTATCTGTGTAGAGAGCAGGAGGAAGCAGGCACACACAGGGTTAATCCAGGCAGCAGAGAAGCCAGAGTCCTCCCTCCCCCTCCCTCCACTACAGAAGCATTCTGTTTGGGAGGGGCTCTCTGCTCTGACCTGTCTTCAAAGGTGATGAGTCATACAGACCTGACAGCCAGTAAGATAAGGATCAACAGGTCAGCTGCTATAGAAATTTGAGAAGCTGATGCACTCCTACTAACAGGGCTAGCTCAAAATCAGTAGGACATTTGTAATGAACATATATTGCAAAGCTGCTTGTTTTTTAAAGATCTTTTAATTAAAACCCAATCATTGTAGCGAGACAACCCCTTTAAGTAAGTTGTTATGTGATATATAGCGAGGAAGTAATCAGATACTTTTTACAGCAAGATAGTCAGTTTATTGACACAAGTCTGTTTCCTAATGTGAAGATAGGGTCCTGTGCTACATAGCGAGGGCCCTGTTTATGAAGATAAGGCCCTGTGCTGCATAGAGGGAGCCCAGTGGTGTGAAGAGGGGGCCCAGTACTGTGAAGAGGGGGCCCTGTGCTGCATAGAGGAGGCCTTGTGGTGTGAAGAAGGGGCCCTGTACTGCAGAGAGGACTCTGTGGTGTATAGAGAGGACCCTGTACTTTACAGAGGGGGCCTTGTGCTGTGCGGAAGGCCCAGAGCTATGAGCGACAGGGGTGAGGCATCAGGCCCGTATTTTTATATACAGTTTGTGTGTACAATCAGTTTGTTTGTTTATATATTTACATGTATAATGTGTGTGTGTATATATATATATATATACACATACAGGCAGTCCCCGGGTTACATACGGGATAGAGACTGTAGGTTTGTTCTTAAGTTGAAATTGTATGTAAGTTGGAACAGGTAGATTTATTAAATGCAATTCCTTTTTTTTTTAGTTTTGGATAGTGCAGGGAACAGATTTTACATTTGTTTTGCTGTCTGTGGCCTGTTTTAGAAGATTTCACCTAATGTTCTGTATCTCATGTGCAGCTGTGGCATGCTGGCACTTGGTTATCATGGGGCGTGACTCAGTGTTGAATGTCAGCCACGCCCCATAAGTCTCCGTTTGTAACTAGGGGACGTATGTAAGTTGGAACGATGTAAGTAGGGACTGCCTGTATATATTTATATATATATATATATATATATATATATATATATATATATATATTTTATATAATATATATATGTATATATATATAGCATTTGTGTATATATAGTCTGTGTATATATAGTGTGTCTGTGTATATATAGCATGTCTGTGTGTTCATATGTGTAAAGAGCATCTGTGTGTATATAGCTTTTATATATATTTATAGCATTTGTGCATATAACATGTATACAAAATGTGTGTGTATATAATGTGTACATGTGTGTGTGTTCATATTGTATGCCTCTGTGTATATAGTGTGTATATTTACCATAGGTGTGTTTATAGTATCTGTACATGGCATGTGCATGTATGTTGTGTGCGTATAGTACAGTTTGTGTCTGTGCTTATGGCTGTCTGTTAGGTGCTGGGCAGTGAGCTAGGGAGTTCCTAGGCAGCACCTTCTTCCTGAGCTGGTTCCTGGCACAGGTGCTGTGGGAGCAGGATGCTGTGACAGCAGTTGGTCTCCGTGGGCAGTGGTATACAGGGGTGTAACTTTGGTTCAAAAAATGGGGGGGACCAATTTTCCCTCTCATCCCCTATCTTCCTATCCCTCCCTTCCTCCTTCACTCGCCTTCCCTTTCACTTCCCCTCCCTTCCCTTCTCTCCCCTACTCTCCCTGCAGTGAAGCGGCCCCCTCAAAACCAGCTAGGAGGTCTGAGGGAGTGCTGTGAGCTCCTCCAGCAGGTCCGGGTGGAGTCCTTATGGCAAACACTTTTGGTGCAATCCGTAAATTGACGAGTGGCTCTTTAATTACTGAAGTTTAGACCCGGACTGGGACTAAAAAGCAGCCCTGGCAATGAAACTGAACCAGCCCCCGACAATATTTCCCCTCTAGATGGAAATAAAAAATGTTGAGTAATGCAGCAAATTTCGCTTAACCCTCCCATCCCCCATCACTACTCCATTAAAATTGTTATACACACAACAGAATGAGGAAAATAAAGAACCCAATCTCACTGTACCGCTAGGAATCACTTATGTCACTCACTGCACCCCAGAAATTAATTATATTACACATGATAGACATAGAATTTACATTACTAACTGCACCTTAGAAATGAATTGCACATGTACTCAAGAAATAATATAATTCATTATACCCCAAAAATGTATTATATTAGACACTGAACCCTAGAAATGAATTACATTTCTCACTGTACTCCAGAGATTATATCACACCATACCCCAGAGATTACATTACTCACTGTACCCAGGCTCGGACTGGGCCGCCGGGGGACCGGGGGATCCCCCGGTGGGCCCCCCCCCCGAGCCGCTGGGGGCCCCGGAGGCAGTGCCGTCGCTCCCCGGGGGCCCCTCCGCGCATCCGGTTTCCCCGAGCGCCCGGGAACCGCGTCCCGAGCGCTCAGAGACCGGCCCGGTTTGCTGGGGACTAATGTCCCCGGGTCCCGGGCTGCGCGGGGGGTCAGCGGAGCACAGCGCCACTAAGCACTGCGCTCCGCTGCTCTCCCCGGCAGGCTGACTGCATTAGGCCTTCAGCCTGCAGGGCGCCGGCCCCTACTGGTGACGTAGGCGCGCGGTGACGTCACTTCACCGTGCCGCCTATGCAGGGCGCCAGTACGGAGCCGGCGGCAGCGCAGAGCGGCCGGGAGCAGGAGCCAGGAAAGTGATTTGTTTTTGTTTTTTTTTTTAAATTTTCCTACAAGGGGGCGGGTGATACAGGGGGGGGTTGGTACAAGGGGGGCTTGGTACAAG